>VXBZ01002128.1:91296-96296 GCA_013399135.1 Heliornis fulica
AGTGTGGGTGGATTTAAAAAAAAAAAAAAAAGCCAGCTGAAATGCCACCAACCTGTTTTAAGAAAAAAATATCTTGAGTTTCAGAAATGTAATTCCTTGGTCATACAGAGATATGATGCATATTAATACTCTATTTCTGCAACCAGTGGAAGAATGACTTGGTAGCTATGCTTCTGAAAATTTGAATTCCAGGTTTCATGACAGAATTAGAAAAGGACAAATTTATAAAATGAGAAGGACTCATCTGGGCAGTGGTATAAATTTGGCTTCTCCACAAACACAGTAGAATTATCAAATTTCCCCAATTAACATTGGCAAACAACCACATCCATTACGGTTTTCAGGGCCTTTTATTTCATGTGGTTTGGGGCAAGGAAGCTAAATCCATAAAGACGTTTTCAGGCGCCATTAAGTACCTGCATACTTGTTTTAGGTCTACAAACATTGAGAATACAATATACTGCACTTGGCAGGAATAATATACATATTATAAATAAACATTCACAAATAAACACCCAAAATTTAATCCAAGCTATTGAGAAAATGGAGCTATAAGCCAAAGAGTTAACACTAATCCATGAATTTTGAAGATGACTGTGGTAGGTAAATTAGGAAGCTTCCTATGACTAAGCTATGGAACTGATTTTCACTAGTACCAGGAATACAGGTCCTTCACCTTAGATGTTTGCTTCAAGTGATTTTTCATTTAGTTCTCTTTCACAAACTGCCCTTTAGCATTGGACACCCCAGAGAAAGACTAGGCAAAGTGGCAGACTGAGAAAACAAACTGTTGACAAGCAGGTTTTTGAACCATTGAGAAGGTACCTATTGCCAGTCCATCAGACTCAGAAGTATAAATCAGCTACTGAGGACATCCAGAACAGCGAGACAAATGAGACAGCAAGACCTTGAAATGAGAGCCAAGGCATCAAAGAGGTGAGTAGAGTGGTCTTAAACTACTACATTTTCCTGAAGCAGACTTATTCAATGTAGAAATAGATAGCATGTGAACAGTTGGTGACTCACAAAAGCATAGCAAATGCAAACCACTTCACTGAAGCCACTATAAAAGAAAATACTACCCAAGGAAGTCGGAGGGCAGCACTGAACTACAATGTGTTGGGTAAGCCCTGCACAGCAGCTAGTTGCCACCTCACAACACAGGTCCTAGTGAATAAAACATAGCGAAGTGTTATGAATAACCAACTGATCCCAGATCATAACAGATACAGTGGAAAGTCATTGGAAAGATGTCCTCCAAAAGAGCATTTCAGTATTCTGTCCCCTTTATGATGGGGGACCAAGAAATATAACCAGATTGCATTGTCTAAAACCTAATTTTATTGACTTAAACACCTTTTTATTTTCAGATTTAAAACCTATTTTCTAAACATCCCATGGAATTAGCTTCTTTTGCCTCAAGAAACAATGCAAATAAATCAATGAACAAGCTATGTCCACCCTTAAGACCTTCTACTGCTTATTCATTTTAATCAAATTTCCCATATTCTTTGACTTTCTATCCTTCATTGCCTTAAGCTATGCATTGCAACTACTGATGACATACAAATGTTAATTTTGTTCAAATTCAAACACAATACAGAAGAGCCCATTTTAAAGACTACTTTGCAAACATCACACTTAAAATGAAAGAACTGAATTAAACAGACCTGAGAGAGGGGAAAAAAATAAATTCATTCAAGGATCCCTACATTAGCTCTGTTAAATTATCTACAGCCTCTTCAGGACTAAACCAGTGTTTTCTTTTCTTGAAACTTTAACAGCTGCATAATTTATTAAAACACACATAGAAAGAAAAACTCCTTTAAAAATGAACCAATTATGAGGCATCCAAAGAACCAATGATAGCAAACTTCATCCATAGTAATTAAGGGTAATCCCTGCAACAACAGACACACAGCAGCTGTGCAGCAGTTAATGATGCTTTTTGTTCTTCTTTGTCATTTTTAATATTTACTTTATTTCCATTCCCATCTATGCCTTTAAAAAAATAAAAATCTAAGACCACAAATAGCCGTTCTGTTGTAGAAGAGAAGTAATGCAGTTATGATCTGCCTGAGCCCTAAAATGAGCTGTATTCCAGTAAAAAGCATGGGGTTTGCTTTCACTTAGCCACCTGACCACTAATACTTCCCAGTCACTAATCCAAACACAGCACCATTTTGTTCACCATTTAACCAGAGCCCTCCTGCTAGGTCTTGCTGCTCATGTCAGATTTGCAGCTACAGAAAAACTCTTGGAAATCATTTGGTGAAAGCTTAAAAGAATATGAACTATTTGGTAACTACACCAAGGCTTAGTTTTTAAACAAGCTCCTCTAGTTTGTACTTCAGAAGCTTATACATTAATGCATGAAGTAAACAAGGACACTTCTACTCAGGCCAAAACAAAGTTCCCCCAGAGCTCCTCTGAAACTGCTGTAGTTTAATCCAATGATCCAATAAGATTCTGTATTAAAAAGTTTAAATTCATATTCACTGAGGATAGGACACCTCTCTGGAATGTCTCTAAGACCTTAAGCAAGCATGTTATTCTGATAAGCCTCCCATCATCTCATGTCTTCTACATTGCACTTATTTTGTAACAGAATTTTCCTCATTTCTTCTTTATTCTTCAATTTGTTTCCCAGAAATTCTTGCTTTTTCTGAAAAGACAATTCACAGAGACCATACCTGTGTTCTTTCAAACCACACACACAGGCCCCCTAAATGTGTTTCTAACAGTATTAAAAAGGGTACTGTCAGAGCAATAAATTCTGTCAAAGTCTGCATTGCTTTCAGATTTGTTCATTCTTGATGCCTCAAGGTACAAAATCTTTAGCTTTTTCTTTTAAAATAGCAAAACCATAGCAACTTCCACCAGCGATCACAAAAGTATATCTATGGTTGTTTACTGTCAATATAATCTTCATTTCAAACCCACTCTCTAATACTGTCAGTGGGCATCAAGGCATTACCCAGAAGAAAACGCTTTCCTGCAAGTCACAAGGGTATTGTACATTTATCATAACTGGGAATGGGATCATTATAAATTATCAGCAATCATAACTTTCTTTTAATCAGTTTTGACTAATGCCATTTTCAAAGGCATTCTTCATGCCCATCCTAGGGTTGACTGTATGCACTGGATGCATTAGAAGAGAGTTCAGAAACGCAGCTTGCAAAGGAAGAAAATTCACATTAATATTTAGAACTGATCTTGAAACACTGGACCTGTTTCATACAGCTTATCACAGCCTATCTTTTAACCCTGAACATGTTAAGTATCAGTTCTTCCTCTGGAGACTTGAAGGTCTAGGGTTAACAGCCTTCTGTTTTAAAAATTCATTGAGGTACAAACAAATGGTATTGCTTCCAATGCATATGCATTGCAAGAAGCCAAGGGGAAAAAAAAAAAAAAAAAGAGTTACCCTCTACAGGATACTTGGCAATTAACTCCAGCTATGTCAGCAATTTTGTGAAAAATTTCCTAAACATGAGGAAATCTCATCTTCACCGTATGAAAGACAAAGCTACTGCAGTGACTCTTCCATGCATTACAATGTGTGTGTCTTACTTCTTAACCAAGCCGCTAATCACGCAAATTATTGCAACTAATTACATTTGAAGGTCTAATTAATTCTTTCAGTACCACATCATTTAGTACGCATTCACAACACAGCACCTGTTTTGAAAATCCTTGCAGTTAATTTGTTTATAAACAAACACTATTTGCATAAAATGTTTAATGAATGGTTTAACAGTTAGTACAATACTCCAGCTTTGTCTTAGTAGATTTGAGGTCATCGAAGCCCACAATAAATTAATTTTAAACTATACAAATTAATTTAAATAGTATGTGTGAATTTCTCATTAATAAATAAAACATTTCTAACATGTTAATTAATATCTCTGTAACAGGCCAATTACTGTCTGTACAAGTGCATCTTACAGTCAAACCCAAAAGATTTTATAGGGTTCTACTTCAGCGGAGTAAAATATTCCGACTCCCACGTGCATGGGACACACGTACGAGCCACGGTGGCATTCAGAACTTACTTTCAGATGTCACATAACATTTTTCTTTTCTAATCCAAGACACTAGGATACTTCAATATTCTTATCAACTATCTTAAAAACCACAGAAGATCGATAAGTTTGTATATCACTCCTGCATGGAATAAAGTACTAAAATTAACTGATTTAACTGTACTTTCCCTTTATTATCTCCTTATGCTGGATGATGTCCCTTTCTTGCTTCATAAATAAATGAACATATTTTCTGTCATTATATGTTCCCTAATAATAAGCATTCTGATTAGGGGATTAAAGGTTGCACACACCGTTCTGACTCAAAAGTGTTATAATTCTCCATTTACAATAATATGTCAACCTGCTTCATGTAGAAACTAAAGAGAACATTATTTCTTACTATCAAGCATATTCTTTGCATGAACAATCATTGAAATGCGTTTATAGTCCCAAAGTTTGTTTCTGATTTGCAAGCATTTTCACATTTGATAAGCACCTACTGTAAATTTACATTCACTCATGAACTATTCTTATGAAGGAAGCTAAGAATTATAAAATATATTTATAACCTTACCCTTGTGTAACGCTGGCCCTTAATGCATGTTTTGATGAATTCACATCATTGTACTACACAGCACTATGTACAACAGTATCTTTATCAATAGGACAAATAATGATCAAGGGATCTAAAACCAGTGCTCATTTTCTTTTGAACGTGAAATTCACTGTGCCTGTAACCACATACCCACCTCTGCCAGACACTCAACTACAAAATAACTCAGGGAGACCTATGGCCTGTATTTGCTTCCAAAAGCACTCTTAAATAGGGATAATCTAATCTTTTTACAACTCGGTTTGCTATTCTGAAATGGGGATTTGGCAACAAGTTTCAAAAGGAAAAGCTGAAAGCATGATCAAGGATGTCACAATGTGGGCAGCTTTGATGGATATATCACAGTCTTAAAACAT
>VXBZ01002128.1:101296-122829 GCA_013399135.1 Heliornis fulica
CAACTGAAAATTCCTTTGACCTAATTTTCTAAAAATCATGCAAAACTGGGGAAGAGAATCTACTTTCAAAGCCTTCTGGAATAGCTGAAGTTGTATTTTTGAAACAATGAGCATCTAAGTGAAACACAGTCACTTGGAGGATTCAGCTATCGACTGCATTCAGAATTACAATTATAAATGTAAAGACTTTTTCATATTATCAATGATCACTTACTTTTCAATGCACATTTCTCTGCTAATCACGCTTACAATATTTCTAAGGCTGAAATAAACATCAACTCACCATTTAAAAAATACAAAATCATAAACTTTGCATATAAACCATGTGATGCTAACAATCACCTGCTATTTGGTAATGTATTTTGGTGGAATAATCACTTTAACAGCCTATTAGACAGATAACTTAAATGAAAGGAACTTGATGCATTCTTATTCAAAATAGCACATTATGCTAACAGAAAAATTAATATATTAACTTTTGAAAAAGACACCAGATATGACAAAGAATAACATTGCCATATATCTTCCAGACTGAAGTAGGTTAATTTGCTGGGGGGATGGTTTTGCCCTTTTTACTGACATTCATTGCTCACAAAGAAAAGTTGAGAAATTGTGAAGCAAGAGATACGTTGAAGCACCAACTCACTGGAACACAGATCAGGTACTAGAAATATTAGGAAAAGATAGCACTAGACACAGAATACAGATCTCTCACCTCCAGACACAAATACCTTCAATATGAACATTTTCCTTACAGAGTTGCCTCTGTCTGCATAAGTGATTAGAGCCAAAAGCATGCAGAATGGTTATTTAATAATGCAGAAAGGATGCAGTATTCAGTTTGCTCTGCATGCTTCTGTTGCAGGAGTACAAAAATAATCTACAAAGGTCCCTCATCAAAGAGGCAAGACCTGTAATAATTCTATTCTCATAAGTACACCTACACTGTGATTTTACCAACACTGGGATAATTTCTTCTTGTTTCATATTCCTCTTTCTTAAGAAAGCCAGGGAAAAACTAGTTATTGGGATACACAACACTGAGTATCAAAATTGGGTTTTTACAAATATCGTAACATAAAAATCACATTTCAGCCTGGAAAATGTACTCAGTTATGTTAAACCCACAAAGAATTTCGCCAGCATGTTCATGTTCCCTTTCACTGTAAACCTCAATACATTTCCACAAAGCAAACTTACAGAGGGTTTTTAAAGAATATTTGCAATAGTGTGATACGTAGTTCTGGAACTTAAGATTTTATGAAAGCAGCAAGACAGGAATAGACTTCTTTTTGTTAAACAAACTTACTGGTTTTCAATGGAAATCACCCTGTAAGGCAGGGCATCTCCTGCAGGCGGAGAGGAGCTCTAAGCTGCAGAATTGCATGTGGAACAGTGCTGCAGAGGCTCATGGGCCAGCGGCTGCAGGCCTTACTGCAAAGGCACCGAACCTTTCCACTCACTACAGCCAATGTTGGCTCCAAACAGCCCTTTAACTGCCTAGCAGTGGGGAGAAACTGAGGGCACCCAAGCTCTTCCAGTTAAGAAAGCTGCAGGTTATAGGAGAGACCTTCAACTAGTGGAGTAAGACTTCATCTCCCATCCATGCCCACGCTGCGGGTGGAGGCTGTAAAGGGGTTTTCAGCTTCTGGAGAAGGCAGTGATGTGTAATTTTTAAATACTGTTGTGTGGTCCTTCTTCCTCCCTCTCTACACATCAAGAGAATAAAGTTTCCTCATACTCCACAATAAGATATCATAATTTTTGATCAGAGAAGCTTTACAGACTGCATGCAGGGAAAGGATACGAGGAGGAATACGTACCTCCCCACACCTTCATGAGAATCAAACTGTTCACTAGCAGGTCTTCAGATGTTGGATCAAAAGCATTAGTAATTCCTTAAAAAGTAGTAAACTAGAGTTTGAGAGAAGCCAGTGTATACACTCACAGTCTCTATGCAACAAGTTCACCTGTTGAGCCTGATCTCAGCAGTTCATCGGGGGGTGTGGATTACACTGAGGCAGCCAGCAGACACCTCTCACTGCAAAGCATGGCCTCAATTTTCCACAAGTGTTACCACTTCATGCAGAAAGTTCACCTTCTCACAAGGTATCATTAAGGACATTCCAGGAGAACAACCCTATACTGTATGTACCAGTTTCAGCCCACAAAAAACCCACAAAGAAAAACAAAAACCCCAACAAGAAAAAAAAGATAAAATCATTAACAGAACACTCCACAATTTTCAGCCTGCTCACTCTTCTAAACACAATATACAGTTACAAAATGTAACTGTTTCTATAGAGATTTCAGCCAAACCTTGGAATTTTGTCAAGACAGTCCATCTTTTATGAGAAAGAGGTCAAATTTTGTTAGAATTACACAAGCCAAATTCCCCATAGAGCTTCAAGGAGACATTCACTTCAGTTCACTCATTTGCAATGTATCACTTAGAAAAGTCTTTTTTGCCACTATTAACAGAATTGTTCTATATCTCAGGCTAATTAATAATCTGAGTTCTGCTGCAATACAGTCATTAAAAATTAGCTTAGGTTTTCCTGGGTTTGATTCTTTCAGTGCTTTTGAGACCAGTTCCTTTTTCTTGCCCTTTCCCTTTCTGGCAGACTCTTTAATTCATCAGTTTTTCCTTAGAAGCCAGCCCAAACAAGAACCATACATCCCACTTGATGATGCTGATTCAAACCTATTTTGATTCCAGACTTCCATGAGGAATGCTTTCAGTACTCCTATAGGATTTGACTAACAACTTCTGACAAACTCAAAGATTCAGCATCTGGGAGTTCATTATCTCCACCAACACATGAGCAGAAGCAGGAGCTGAATGTAACACCCTTGTCTTTATCTCTGAAAGAAACACTCAGGCATGTCTAGCAGAAATAATTGAGACAGGAGATCATAAAACCAGAACGTATGAGCAGATGAGTTAAAAAGATTATCTGGGCTCCCTCATGACTCCCTCTGTGATGGACCTTAGACAGTAGGGAAAACATACAGGTATCCTGTTCCTTAGTACAGGAGAAGTGTCTGATATGGCATCTCAGTCTTTGCCTTTTCAAACACATCAGTGTTGGCACTTGACACTGGTACAGGTCTTATGGTGTTCAACTTGGGGATCCGTGATCATTGCTCAGATCTCCTTTAAGTCACTCATTTGTTCCTAACAAGTTTGAGAAATAAGGATACCCAAGGCAGAAACATCCACACTAATTACAGATATGTATGAAAAGTTATGAGATGCTTGGTGAGAATTAACAAAAGTACAGGTAGTAGATATATTTTAAGTAAGAATATGTCAGGAACATTTTAAACTCCTGAAATAAAGGAAACCAAGTCTTTACTCTCTAACTGGGACATTGTATTCTTATTATATGATTGTAAAATGAGCTGGCTAGGTAGCAGTATCCAGCCAGAGCACATTTTCACTATCATCAATATTCATCACCTAAAGCTGATGGACACCTGAATGCTACTGGGACAAAGTTGTATCATCAACCCTTCAATGGGTGAGGGAAGTGGAAAGAAGCCTTGCAGTTGCGTTATCATTCATACGTCCTGCACATCTTCAAGAATGCATGTAAGAAAGGAAGACCTCCAAACAGGCATTTAATGACACTTTTAATGATTAATGAAACTCCATCAAGGGCCTCCTTGATACTCTACTCCAATGACTCTACCAACCCTATTAACCTTAGAGCAGAACTCATCGACACTGAGAACGTATCAAGAAATATGAATGAAATGCAAAAGGTGAAGAGACAACCAGAAAGGAGGAAAAATAACAGAAGGAAAGTTGTATCTCAGAATATTTAGAAAAAGAGCTACTTCAGAGGAACAGATGCTCACCCTTTCAAGGACCATGTAACTCAGGGGTAGACAGAATAAAGAAAATTCCATCACACCAAGTCCCAAAAGAATTCATGAGCCTGAATTTAGATGCTGAAAAGTAATACCTACGTATTGATCCAGATTCCCCTCACTTTTCATTCAAGTGTTTTATTTATCACTATTTCAAAATTACTGTTGCTGTGAATTGCTTTTGTGTACTGGTGATCTTCCAGTTTACAAAACATTTTTTTTTTTAAATGAGGTTATTCTATGTTTTAAATTATATAAGTTCTTACTCGTTTATGCTGATGTATTTTCAAAATACAATTAAGCTACATATTTGGCCAAACAGACATAATTTTTTTTACTCTCGAGTTCTGTAAACATGACAAAAAATAAATATAAGGCTAAGAAAGTCTCCTCTACCAGCAATTAAGTATTAAACCTCTTTCCTATAATTTAAAAACTGCAAAAACTAAAATCTCGTGAAATAGATAAAGATTGCAGAGACTGTTCAAGCAAATAAGATCAGAATGGAGTGGCTTTATTATATACAACTTATGTTTCATGAGTTCACAGTATTTTCTCCTTGTTGTTGACATTAAACCACTTTAAGGGGAGGGGACTGGAAGTGGTGTGAAGCAGTTTATTGGTAACATGGATGTGTTAGGATGTAGCAACACTCAAAGAGTCTCCAGTCATCTTAAGAGGACAAGCACTTTAACATTACTATTAATAAATATCCTGAAATGGATTGCACATCACACCCTGCTGCTCCTGTTTAACTGGAAAAATAATGCATGACCTACAGCACGAGAAAAACAAAGCAACACTTCAAGATCTATCATTACTATTGTGTTGGTTAAAGGACTCAAGATTTTTGATTGTATTTAAACTTTTAACTTGCAAATTCATTGGCTCTCCTTGAACTAAAAGCTGCAAATCTGCCCTTTTTCTCCTCTGTACTTTGAACATAATAGGTATTATTACCCATAACTTTTTATTTGAAAGAATTGCATAGCCAGGAAAATGAATGAATTTAATTATCAATGCAGTGTGGAAAAAAAAAATCATTAGAGCAAGATCCTGGAACACTACATATTAACAATAAACAAAGGCTATTAAAAACAGTATTCAAAAGTGTCGTTCTTTCTTCAATTCTTAAAACGTAAATAATCACAGAAACAAGAGAACCACAAGTAAACATCTGTAGTTATTGCCAAAAGATGACCCAAAGAAAATGCTAAATGACTGACTGGATCATTTAACTTTAAATCTATACTTTAAGTGGAACATGGAGAGGTCATTTGATTGCTATGCATAAAAAATTTAGAATTCTAATATGATCTGAAAGTTTCACCTTCATAAGACAAAATTTTCATTATAAAACTGTATTTAATGGTATTCAGACATATATGCCACCTCAGTTTTCTAATATTGTATTTCTATAGGCTGTCAACTATAAGCTACAGAAATGGCCACTTAAAGACAGAGTAGAACTTTTTTCCTTTTTAATTTACAAATCATCCAGTTTCCTTCACAGGAAATACCAAAAATGAACGTTCTCTTCGACACCAACTGCAAG
Organism: Heliornis fulica; assembly: GCA_013399135.1. Classification (NCBI taxonomy): domain Eukaryota; kingdom Metazoa; phylum Chordata; class Aves; order Gruiformes; family Heliornithidae; genus Heliornis; species Heliornis fulica. Next base: position 106,728 of record VXBZ01002128.1, read on the forward strand.
GTGCAGCACAAAAGATTGAGTCAGGTAGGAACTGGCACTTTGCAGCTGGATTTTCTGGGGAAAAATGTATCCTCAACCATATGCTTCAGGCTCCATTCTCTGCATGTGGAGGTTTACACTGAGTCATGATGCAGCCTTTGAGGATTTGGAAATCATTTTTGCATTTTCATCTTATTGATTTCACATAAATTAATGAATAAACTGGGCCAAATTTTTTCCTGCCCAGCAACATGCAAACTTTCCTAGAAACTCAAAAGAACAATTTAGACAAAAGTTGTGGCTACCAAAAATGTACGTTATCAATACAAGAAAGTACATTAAATATGTACTATTGGTGGGAAAAAGCTGACCAAAACCCTAACTTCATATATAGGGGAGCAGTTTCTACCGAAGTTTCCAAGTGTACTTCCAACACTTTGGCCAAATTATGTCTGGAAGTACACTTGGAACTTTAATTTCCTGAAGTCCTGACCAGAGCTGCTTTTCAAAGTATATTTCTTTACTTCAATATTTGTTTTTTTAAAAAGCACTGGTAAAATACTTCTCTGCCATTTATTTAATTCCAAAAGAACAACAAATTATCAGATAGCCTAGCTACACATCCACTGGAACAGCTGGTTGGTAACTGGGTTGGAAAGGGGTTGTCTCAAGCAGAGCTGAATGAAGAATTACCAACAGGTAGGGAACAGCCACGGAAGATAAGGGTAGAGAACACTGCACACAAGATACCAAAGGTCAGGTTTCATTTTCTCCCATATAAGTTGTCTTGAAAATTGGAATATGTAAGCTGCTGTCCTCACAAAAAGCATATAGTATATAAAGAACAATTGGGAAAATCACACAGTTTATGTATTTATAACTGTATTAAGTTCATTAGTGGTTACCTAAGATGGGGTTTGGTTTTGTTGGGGGGTTTGTGATGATGCCCTTTGCAGTGATATCAGATGACATGCTGTAATGTTTCCCAGCCTTCAGCTTCATTCCATAAGACATTTCAGACTACTACTGGGAATATCCCCTATTGATTTCAATGGGATTACTTGTAGAAGTAACTACAACCAGAAGTATTTGGAGTAGTGGAGTCTCAGACATCTTTTCCCACCCTTTTCCCCAGGAAAATCAGAAGGGAATCTAGTGCTTGAGAGACACTATGCTAGAGGCCTAAAAAGTTACCAAGAAATTTTAAGTGAACCACAGCGTGTGTCAAGAACTCTTCCTAACAGGAAGTTCTCTCCCTAACAGGAAGTAAGTTCTCTCCCTAACAGGAAGTAAGTTCTCTTCCTAACAGGAAGTAAGTTCTCTTCCTAACATGAACTCTTCCTAACAGAGTTCTAACCCTACAGGGTTAGAAACTAACTGCAGATCCTTCTAGGGAAGGAAAGGGACAGTAAACAGGTTAGAAAGATGCAGGGTCACAGAAAATAAATGTGAACCAGATTTCACTGTGATGTTCAGTAGTAGATTTAAACTAACAGCATTACTGATACTCCTGCCAAACAAAACTTGGGCATCCCATTTAGCAGAATGCACAGGATTCCTCTACAGTCCAAGGAGAAAAAGTTTTCCCCAAGAGGACAAATATGTGCACCAAGATTCAGGACTTGGTAGCGGAGTTACACCAGAAAGATGTCAACAGAGCCTTGCCACCCTCCAAAGAACTCAGGAAACAACTAGGTTCCAGCCTAGAGGAGACAGTCAGGAGCATTCTGCCATGCAGCCCATGCCTTGTGTGCTCCTCTGCCATTTCATAAATGCCAAATGTGCCCATGGCTCCCCTCTAGAGAACGTGCTGGAGCCCTCGTTATGACAGTCCATGCCCATTCCTACACAGATTAACCTGTTGAGGTTACCTGGAGTAAACTTCCTCCCTTTGTTGCTCACAAGTGACTGTGCTCTCCTTGACTAATAAAATCATTTGGGAATATAATTGGGATCAGGTCAAAACTCATTCACTATATGATTTTCCAACTTAGAATGCACACAACATATTTTGATCCCTTCTGGTTTTAGACTCTGAAGCTTTGATGATTTATTTTGAATGCATAAACTCTGTTAAAATGGTTCAGACAGCTGAAGCAGGGATCAGGAGTCAGTGTCTGTAGGCCAGCCCACGGACACACTGGGCAGCTTGCAGCGGAGGGACAACTCACCTGGAGATAGATTCTGCTCTCTCTCCTAAAAAGCAACACATAGCAAACACAGCAACAATGCTACAAAACCATCTTGTGAAGTATTTCAGATCTTTGGATGGAGGGTATTTATCAAAGCGTTTTTCTGATATTAACTCTGAGAAAATTAGTAAAGATGGTCCTTTTTCTTGCCCACTTGCAGCAGTGATTACAGAAAAGATGCACTTCATATGCCACAGTTTGAATCAATAGTGGAGCAGCGACAAAGAACCAACATCAAAGAAAATATTTTGCAGGAACATAATTTATTTTTCATTATTTTATACATAATGCTACAGAATCATAGTTCAATCTCCCCATTTGCAAGTGAATAACATCTATCTGAAAGTACAATTTATATGTGAGCTGAAAAGAAAACGTCTTTCTTCAGCATTCCCACTATTAAGGCAAGCAGATGGCTCAATCTAAATGACCATGTGAAAGAGAGGGGGGAAAAAAAAAAAAACACCAACACAGATCAATATCCTCACCATGATTCCTGCATTCCAATAAATACCAAACCATCAGGAGCAACAGCAGTGGGAAAAAGAGCATCAAAATATCATTTTAGGACAAACAGTAAATAGCTAAAACCAATCTGAAAACAAACACCCAACAGATTTAATAAAAAGAATGTAAACAAAGCCAAAACAGCTTTACTCTTAACATCAGTGCCTGTGGTCATCTGGTATGCAAGTAACACAATAAACCACCATAAACCTCTGTGTATCACATAGCTGTGCCCTAGGGAGAAATATATCCAAAAGAAAAAAAAAAAAGCAATTCCACATAAATAAGATTGCATATTATGCTGTTTGGGTGTGTCTTTAGGGTTTTTTCTTTCTGTTTTTAAAGACAATAATAATTCCTTCTTTTCCCAATGGGCAAAACTCACTGTTTTAGGAATGCTCTGGTGATATGAAACAAAAAAGTACCAGATACTGATCGGATTAGTGCTAGCTCAACGTTGGGAAAGCACACCAAGCCAGCAGCTTTCAAAAACTCAGCAGCAACCTCCCTTGCTGAAGCAGACCTCTCTCCTGGCCAGGTCTCTGAGTCCATGGCCCCATGTCACACAGCTCCCACCACAGGTGGCAGCAAGGAGGAGAACCATTGGTCGGTTAAGATTTGTTGCTCTGAGACACAGCCATTACACACGTGGGTGTGTTCACAGATTTAAATAGACTCATCATGAAACTAATGGTTGTTGTCTGACCTAGGCCTTAAACCAAGTGAGAGAATCAACCAAGTCCCTAAAGGCAAGGTAATAGGTAAGTTCATACCTGCAAGTAACACCTTCTGCAGGAACCAAGTTACCTGCAACAGAGTTCAAATACTTTGCAAAGGTCTTTTCATAAAACAGCCTGAAGATCCCACACATTCCCACACAAACATCTGAAAATAGCCCAGGCTCAAGATCCTTTAAATCTTTTTATCCCATGGTTTTATAACCCTGTAAATTTTGCATTTTACTTCAGGACATCTACTGTTATTTACACAAAAAAAATGGTCAAAAGAGCAAAAAGTATATTACGACAAAAACATAGAAAATGCCAAATATAAGTCTGAGCAATGCCAAAAAGCAACCATAAATTTAATGTTATCAACACACAAGTGGAATGTAGTACAAACTAGGGTGGATTAACTTGGATTTTTTCAAATTCAGATATCACAAAGCTTTTGAGTTCACCAAACCACCCTTACGTGCAGCCCCTTTTGCTCCTTTAATCTGAAATGCAGACTTTAAAGTCTCAGAAGCTGACCTAAGTCAGCTCTTAAGTCTGAGGAGAACTTAAAGTCGAACTATATTTGTTAGGAAAAAACCTCTCATGTTTCTAAATTTGTGCCAGCAGTTCATACAGTATGTATAATAATTAAACATGCTCTAATTCTTATGTGTCAAAACAATCATGTTCATTAATATTTCCATAGCGCCTGCACTACTTTTCAATGTAAAGTTTCATAAGAATCATTCCCTTGCTACTTAGCATTTGTCAGGGAACTAAAAAAAAATAAATAAGGGAATCAAAATTGCCACCACTATAGGCAAATTACATATCAATATAAGCAGTGCTTAACTAAACCTTTTCAGAGACCTGGAGCAAACCAGAAAAAAAAAATCCCCATATGATAAATACATGAAAATAATCTAAGAAGCATATGAGATATTACTCTTTTTCCAGTATGGAGGGAATCCACGTGTCATACATCTTTTTTCCCCCCTCAGAAATACATTTCCCACCCCACAGTGATGGCAAAATACAGTTTCTAACTGCTTCAAGGAATAAAATCTCTCTCTGGTCTCACCAGTTAAATTAGAGATGCTCAGGTAGAAAACCAACATGGTAGCTCTTAAAAAAAAAAAAAAAAACATCTATTCAGACTTGCATTTATCTCAGGCATTAGGCATCCTTCTTCTTTACATCTTCTTCAGCATAAAGATCATGGAGTGATGGTAAATTGGAATAAAATCTGTATCACTTTGGATAGATTTTAAACAGCACTAGAAAATAACCATGAATACAGGGGCAAGTGAAAGCCTTAGCTTAACCAGAGGCGGTTTACAGCCGAGCTGTGTATATTCCATGTCTTGTGAAGAAGAAGTTAAGCCAGCCCACAAAGTACCTTTTGGCACTCTGGTGCAAACTCCTGAGGAGCTCCACAATGCACCGTAGTGACTTCTCACAGCGGACACGTCTGGATTTCCACACCCTGTACTCAGCAGTAGCAATGACCAGCAGCTCTGAGTAACAGAGTGCAACTTGGAGAGCTGCCACAGCAGATTGGGAATTTGAGGGGAGCTTTGTAAGTGATTGTGGACCTCTACTGGAAACCTCTCTACTGCCCCAACAAAAAACACACTTTGGAAAACATACACCAGATAGACAACCACCACTAAAACACCAGATCATTTCAGGCTTCTGGATTTTTTCCACTCTAGGCTTCTAGCTGTTGGTTGTCAAGATCTGTGGAATAAAGCACTAACTACAACCTCTTTCCTGCCCTCGACATTTAAGTAGACAACCCAAAACCTTAAAAGTAAAGATAGACACAACTGCTGACAACTGGTTTACCACTGCAAACTGGAACACACTGAAGCTTCTCACTCCTGGCCTGACTGTCAGGTTAAAACAAACCCTAAACCAGACCAACAAAGGACAGGGTGGCACATGCCCATCTGATGCTTTAGTTCTCTACCTCTACTGCATTCTTCAGTCAGAACACTACCAGCCCCTGTGCTAAGGGACGGACTTCTGATGCATTTGAGGATTACCAGGATGTTTTCTGTTTCTAGGATGTTTTATACTTCTTCTTTCTCTCTGGGGAATGGGAGGGGGGTTGGTCATTCAATTGTTCTGTCTTTAATGTAAAAATGAAAATCATGTAGATTGAGAGGATGTTTTTCTCTATGGATAGGATAAAACAAACAGAGGCACGACCTTCACTTGGGGGGTTCGTTACACACATTCTGGGCAGCTCTGATCATATTTCACTACCCTGGAAGTGATTGTGATGTCCAGAACACTGAATTATGTCATTAATTAAGGAATCGGGCAGGAGGTAGCTGATTATAAGGGAGAGAGAATCCGTACTCACACAAAACTATTTTCATAATCAGTGATGATAGAAAGGGAAATAAAGAAAAATTACCTTGTGCTTAATACAAGTGCCCTAGTACATTGTTTTTAAAGATTGCTCTGTATGTAGAAGATGCTATTTAGTTTCAGTGGTCAGCCAAAAGCAAAGCATGGGTTTTAATAACCTTCTTGCCTTAGCACAAAAAGAAAGAGACAGGATTTTGTTTTGGTTAGCAAACTTCCTAATTTCTCTCAAAGTAAATATGAGAAAAAGGGAGGATAAGTATCATAATCCATTTAAAATCTTTTTTTTTTTTAAGTTGATTTTACCTGAAAACAAAATGTGCACCATGCAAGGAAAGAATACCAGAGTATCAGAGATTAGTTCATTAATGGATTCAAGCAACTGGCCATGCATCAGCATAACATTAGAGGCTAACTGATTTCTCTCTGTAAGCCACTTATACAACTGAGCATTTGCAAATCATCTCAAGATGCATGTCAGAGAGAGAGATGACAGTGTTAAAGAAATACATTTTTCATTTATTCTATTAGTAATACACACTACTGAATATGTTACAGCCCAGACAATAAAAGAGATGTATTTTTGAATGGTTTAGCAAGGCAGGACACACACTACCTACAATGTGGCTTTTTTACTATGAGATGATTCAAGTAAGGTGTCACTGAACAACGAGAGGATTTGGTGAAATGGAGGTTTTGCCAAATTTTCTACAGATTTCAATTTAGGTTCTCTAAAAGGCATCCAGTTGCTTTCTTAGCCATATAAAAACCCCAAACTCATTGATGTTAAGCATCTGGCCAAATCAGAACCTTAAAATAAGGAGATTATGGAGGTAACACAAAACAGTCACTACAGTGCTTCTTAACACAAAGGCCGGAACAGTCGCTGTGTCATTCACACAGATGCCAGGTAGAATTTGTGAGTGGTCATGGGGCAACCACTCAGGAATGCAAAACATTCATGATTTATTTTTTTTCAAGAGAGGTAAATAGGCTGCCTACAGACATAATTTCCTGTCTCAGTATTTTTGCTTGAATTAGGCACAGGAAAAATAAGTATGAGGTTGCTGCATCATCTCTTCATACTGATATGAGGAAAAATATTGCTTGCCAACCATCTTTCAGGAAAAAAGAAAAAAAAAAAGACCCTTAAGACAATACTGATTAGCACTTTATCACTTATTCATGGTAAAAAACATAGCTTGGGAGATCAGTCTTGAGGAGACAGATAGGCAACAACAAGAACCATCGGTAAAAACACACGTCTAAAAAAATAAGATATTTCATTATTACAGTAGTAAAACCAAACCAACAAAACTGGAAGCATATTAACTAAGACAATGACCAGAGATGACAACACATCCCATAATACACCAGGGGAGTGCATACCTGATCTGAATGTTAAGTTTTAAACAAATTAATTCCAGCACAACCTACAGCAAAACCAAAACAGGCAGTGCATTTGTAAGCCATAACTAATGGGCAGTTCTGGAAATTTTCAGCTAATCACCGAGGGAGAGGAAGCATGGGGGGGTATGTGTATCCCTCTGGAGCAGGAGGTGAAGAGCAGTTCCTCTTTCCCATGTTTCATAATGTGGTAACTGAAAAGTTCCTCTCTTTGCAGGAAGGATGAATTTACATTTCCAAAGAAATTTTTACTAGGAAAAAGACTAGAAATCTACATTTTGAAAATGAAAGTCCAAATTCTCTTTCATAGGCACTTAAAATTCCAAGTCTTATTCTGAGAAAAGAACATAACACATTGTCAGATTATCAATATTGAACAACTTCTCTGCTGGATTCCAACACGTATTTTGGGGGGCTTTTGCTTTTAGTCCACCTCTGAAACCTCTGTTCCAGTTTGGGTTTTTTTTCCTCATGGAAGACACGGAGCTCTGGAGAGAGAGACTGAAGGAAAAGTCTTTGATATCTTTGTGTTATCACCTGCAGCGTGCATCAGCAGGGAGCAAGAGCACATGGCAGTGTGAGAGCCAGCTTGCAACTCTGAGAATCCACTGCCAAAAATCCACAGCAAGAGATAGACACAGTGATTTGGCTGGAAGCACAGCTCAAGCATTACTGTGGCAGAGATGCTGATGCTCAGCAGCCCTCAGGTGGGCAAGGTCCCAGCCGACAGACTCCCCATGCAAGCTCCTCTCAGGCACTCTACGTACTGGCTTGTGTCGTGTCTCTTGCATCTGTTTCTATACTTGAACTCTTAAGGTTACTCTCTGGTTATATTGCTCTTTAATGAAACAAAAGTGTGTATTTCCACAGCTTTGTTTTTATTTAAACTTATTTTCAGTCCAAGACCACTTTGCCTCAGGAAATTTTTTCTTCTTCTATCTACATTCTCAAGCAACCAAGCCTATTTTGTAAGGCTAAAAAGTAATATTCATCCATTTTTAAATACTGACTTATTGACTATGGATTTAGGCTGTTTTCATTCCTCCTATCCCCCCACCACAACAATTATAACCTGAGCAGCTGCAGATGAATTAAAAAATAATTAAATTGTTTTAGATAGAAAGAAAAGGGTAGGATAGTAAAGCGAGCTTTATAGTTCTCCCTTCAGCACCAGTAGTTGTCAATATACAGCTGCTCCCTCATGTAAAGAAATGAAAAGTTAAACTTGAAAAGTAATTGATGGAAGTTAAAAGTACACCCTGAAGTAATCAGAACACATATTTAAAGCTTTTTTTCCTTATATATCCACAACAAAGCATTTGATCCTGTTTACACATTTAAGAATAAATGTGCACATCAACAAAAATGAACTACAATTGCTCAGTTGCTAAATTCTACGTAGCAGAACACATAGGCATTCTTCCAGCAGAAAAACACACCATTTTCCTCATATTACAGGCAGCTATTCAAGAACTTCCTGGGAATCATGATACACTTCTTGTAGTATTTATTCTTAAAGAGAGCACACTAACCGAGCTTAAATTAACATTTACTTTGCATATACATGCAGAATTAGTGTACACATACACATATGCAGGCTGTGAAAATATTACTGATCCAAGGAATAACATGCAAGTGGTAGAATACTCTTATCATTAAGAAAACTAGTATTGAGAACTCTGCAAATATGCCAGGAGATAAAAGTCACCATATTACTGTGGTCTGTTTCAGGGACAAATAAAGTATGCTATTATCTCATATACTATGGAATACACAGATCTACAAACAGAAGTGTTTCAATTCAATACAATATGAAAAACCTCAAAATAAAATGAAAAGTGTCTGAAAACAAACCAAAATTACACAGCAGAGTTGTTAATTATGATTATTTATGATCATTCAGAACTGGCATCGTTTTCGTGGTTTTCCTTCCAAATTTCTCTAAGACACATCACTGCATAGCAACTCCAGGATCTATATGAATGACTGAGCAGCAGATTAGGGCTCTAAAAGGTGTCTTCCTCAAGTCAGATGTTGCTACTGTTATAAACAAGTCTGTAATCTTTCATTTATTCAAAGATCTAAAGTAGGTGATTTACAAGGGACACCTCTTGCAGAGCATCACCGGGACAGTAAACAAAGTATTTGCACGGGCTGAGCAAGTCTCCATCGTGAGCCACCAGCGCTCCACCGCCCTTAAAAAACAATCACCAAACTCATGAGCGTAATCCATTCAGCCCATTGCTACCTGCTACACTGAATATTTCATCAGAAGTGACAAGGGTTTTTGGTTTTTTTTTTTTTCCTTCTCCCTCCCTCCCAACCCCGCTTTCATATTTGCTCGCTTGACAACTTGTCACTGCCACATCACTGCCATGCTGGCTGTCCTCGAAACCTGACCTCTGCAGCTTTTTGCGCCCAGTGGTCATGCCGTCCCTGTCTCACTCCAACCATTTCTGACAGAAGACATGCTGATCTCAACAGCAAGTCCTGGCACCTGAAACACACTGGGATTGCACAGGTAAATCAGGGTATTCCATGTTGTCTCCAAGCTAACAACAGAGGGAAAAACATGACATCTTGAACAACAGATCTTACATTCGCATATTCAAAAGATTCATCATGCTTTTACAAGCAGATGGGCAAGATTGTTTCCCCTTGCACTGAGAGGGCAAATCATACATATAAAATAAAGTAAAAAAAAACCCCAAAAAATACCCAACACGGGAGACTAATTCTGCTTAAATTAAAACCAAAATAAAGGGTCCATTATAGAGGAAAACACGAGGTAAAACAAGGAATGAAAATTAAAGAAGGTAAACAGACAGGCTTGTTCACTAATCTGAAACAGTTTCAGTTACATCTTTTATTAGAAGCATCTCAGTTTATTTAGCTTTCGTGACTCACAAGGTGTGCAATTTGATTCCAGAACAGTATGATCTACTTTCTTTCCTATTTGTAAAGAAAGGTAAGGTTTCCTTTTAAAATGGTATGTTTTTAACTTCTCTTGAAATGTCTGTGTAGAAAGGAACGTGAAGTATTTTGACTGAAATAAATGCTTTCATGGAAAACAGTGAACCCTGGAGATTATGCCGATTCTTGAAGAACTTCATACTGTTTTAAGCAGGTGACAGTAATGTCATCGCCTGAGCTTTTTGCCTTCCACACTTGCACAACAACAAAAAATAATAAAAAAGAAAAAAAAAGAAGTTTTACATTGGAGAGAAAAGCTCAGAGCTACCCATGCAGATAGCACCTTAGGCTATAATTAATGTACATCGAGATCAGGCCCACTACTGTTACCTTTTGGCCAATATGAAAAAAATCCACAGTCAACACCGTGCCTAAAATGAGAAACAGTTTGCATTTAACATATTCCCCTTGCAAGGACTATGCAATTCTTACACTGCTACCTATATCACACACCAAAAAAAAACCTCCAAAAAAACCCCAACAACAACAACAAACCCACACACAAAAACCCACAACCCTGGACCTGGTAATTTGGGTAGTCTCTGCACACCAGCACTCTTAATTATCTCGCAGGATATCACAGATAGGAAGCCATAAAAGTAAATTTTAAGAGAAAAAAGATGCCCATGAGAATAGTATTTAAACACTTTTTGCTGCACATTTACAGTTTTCCATTTCTCACTTATCTTTGCCATTAGTGAATACCTACAGAAAGCCCTTGGACTCCCTTAAAATCATTTGTTCCCAAAACTATTCAAGCTCTAAGAACATGACATTATGCTTGGTGATGCTTCAAAAGCAAACAGCAGTTATTTGACCCCTATTTAGTTTCAATAGTGTAAAAAACATTTGATTCCAAAATGTACTAACAAACGCTTGATTTCTTGCAAATCTGTGCACTAGATGAGGGATCATTATCAAAATCATGGACTTTAAGTCTGAATAAAAAATTCAATGTGCACAAGCCACACAGCATTCCTTCTCTATGTCTCACACTAATACTACTATTTAATCATAAATTTAAGAGCCTATTCAAGGTACAGTATCCAACATGACCTCCTTTGATAGTTATGTACATTCAAGAGTGAATACAACCTTTTTAGGGACTAGTTGCTGAAAACAAAAAAGCCAAAAAAACAAACAAAAAAAAAAAACAAAAAACAAAAAAAAACCACAAAAGGAGAGGAGAAATCACAAAAAAAAACTCCACATTGTCTGGTTTTATCTACTTATGCATCAGGTAAGTGAAAGTGAAATTATCCCCATTTTCACTCGTGACAGCTCTGCTACATGGATGTGCAACATTTTGAGAATATCACTTGTTTTGGACACTTACCTACATAGTTACCATCAAAGCAAGTAAAACCAGAGTAAACACTCCTACTCAGAAGCAGAAAATACTTTTCAGATTGGAAAGTAATAGAACCCACAGCCTGATTGGAAGGCTAGAACCACTACATCAACCACTACAAGCTCAGAGGTGAACAGGCACCCAGGTATTTCAAGGGATAAACCCTGCTTTAAACACAACCCAAGTGAAAACACACACATGCAGTAGCTCTATAACCCCAAGCCTATACTCAGGGGTGGCTGCAAGTACAAACAAGCTCATCCTGGCAGCCTGTGTAACCTTCCACCCATCCTTCCTAGAAGGAAAATCCTGATCTTATGGCAGTTCCATCGTTTGCTCCCCTGCCAGAGCATGAGAGAGGCGGCAGCTGGCAGGGTGGTTTAGGAGTTCAAGAGAAATTCAGTTGTTGATGTTTGAGGTTATGAAAATGGAGAAGATATGGGGGAGGAATTTGCCTGTTTGTTCTTCTAATAGTCATCTAATGAAGGAGGGGGATTCTAACAAAGGAAACACAGAGCAAACACAATTTAGGAGGCAAAACTCTATTAGAGAGTTTCTCGATGTTCTCGGGGAACACACTGTTAGGAGAGAAGCGATCAGCTTCCAGGGCTAGAAAGAGTTCATAGCAGGTGACAACAATCTGAAAAGGGACAGTGCATGCTTGTGCTCAGAAAAGCTTTTTGAAAACAAACACCTACAGCAATCTGCTCCAACAGAGAACTAAAAACAGTCATGAAAACCTGTATTCAAAGTGTAATTATTTGTCCAATAATCAGGAGCTCTTAAACAATCTTGCTCTGACTGCAGCTACTGAGCGTGGACCAGTAGGAGAACTCGGAGGGTAAGAGAGCTCTTGAAGAATTCAGCTCTTTCTTGAAACCCCCAAGACACAACTGAATCACGAGTCAATGTAAATTATCAGCAACACTTAAGACAGTCATGCTTGAAAACGTATGTAAGCAAGGAGCAGAAATGATAGCACTTTTCTTTAAGAGGAATTTATGACATTTGTCACTTCTGCTCTGCGAGCCCATCTGTCTATCAGTGTGCTCTCCAAGCAAATGCAACCCAACGGGGTCTCTGCCGTGTATCATGCTCTGCAGCTCGCCTGAAAAAGCACTGCTGTCCCAGGCACGGAGGTTTCCAGCAGGGCAATCTTCTCATTCCACTAATGGTGACATTTGTGTTTGGGCTTCTTTATAACCCCACTTTTCAAACAGCACATCCTTTATCTACAGATTTAAGAAAGCACATGTGCACCTTTGAATTTCTTATGCTTCTGTACACTCAAGTAGAATTTTCAACCGCTCCATTCCTGTGCCACTCTCTTGTGGACAAGAATGCAAATTCTAAGCTTCTTTGTCCAACCTGAAAAGTGTGTTTATTACCATCTGAATCTACAAATTGCAGGAGCAAAGACATGCATAATGTTGTGTAAATAAAACCTAAGGAAGGAAAAGGCTTTGAAAGAGATGGAACATTATTTATTTTCCTTTAAAGTCCATTCTTCTGATGCAAAGCACACAGATTATTTACAATCTTATTTCAACCGTCACAATGCCAAAAACAAGGGTGCCTCAAGGATGATACTGCTAAAATGGAAAGCTTCAAAATCATACAATCATCCTCTGCCAGAGCAGCTATGGTGGACTTTATTTAGCAGTAACAGGACCACAGGTTAAAAACCAACCCAAAACCCCTAAAACCAACACAAATAAAAAGGCACAAGAACCCACTCACGCCCTTAAAAACCCCACAGAAAAACAGCAATAAAAAACCCACTAGCAAACTATCAAGTTAATCACTTTTAACCAGTTTAGCTGTACCACTGACCTGGACCATGAAAGGATTGTTATTCCTTAGAGCTATAAACCCAAAGCCCTATCATTAGGCCTCACAGTTTCAGATTGTTCTTGTACTTCAGGAATATGCATCAACTTTAATCTTAAAGGAAAAAGGAGTTTGGACTTTCCAACCAGATAGAATTCAAAATATAGGAAGAAAAAAAATCACTGGAGGAGTTTTAGCAAAATGTGTTTTGGGAGAGGTGTCTGATAAGAATCTGAAAGCAGGATTCCTGAGTATCTCAGACACTTGGCTCTCAGCACTGCTCTGTTCTATGCTCCCCTTTGTTTCCATAACAAACACTTTTTTTTCCAATTCTAATTAACGATTGACACACTGAGTGCTGATTGTAAGTCATATCCTTGCCATACCTTTACAAATGTTCATGTTTTTTGCATGAGATTGTAAAGTTAAGGGCACGAGTAAGTGTTTTGTAATTCAGACATATGATTCTTATGAATTCTGCTTTGCTTAACGTACTCAGTGAGCCCTCCCTTCCCCAAGAGAAAAAGAGTTCAATTCATAAACTACTAACAGCTTCATTATGCATGCTCAGAAGCCAGAGCTACACCAAGGAGTTGAGAATGGCAAAGCTGGATCTAGATAAAAATAATCACATGTTTAAAAGTCCAGCTTCATGACACTGGAATAACTACTTCCCTTACAAAATGTGTGACTTGTACAGGTCTCGCTTTTCTCAACTGACATAGGTGCTCTACCACACAAGCCTGCTTGAAGTCATCAAAGAAACAATTCTAATAGTTTTTAATTGATCCATTCCTCTTAATTTTGAAATCTCCTGCTCCAGAGGTCCCCCCACGAGCAAACTGCACAGACAAGCCTTGAAAGCCACGTTAAAGCAGAAGTAATGACAGAAAGAGAATCTAGCAGAGCTATGGACCTTAGTTTGGCAGTGCTGTGATGCAGCACTAAGGTCCATAGCTGCCAAACTAAGGTGTAGCTGCAAAGTCCAGCTACAAAAACTGAACTCCTTTGTAATGAAGAGGCATGTTAAACAGTTAAGGAAGTGCTGGCTACCCAGTTCATTACTTCTCTATTACCTTCCTATCCATTTTGCTACAGAAATTGCATCCTGGTTTATATATTATGGTTCCTCCTTTCAAAATCTATACATACACCATTTTGTGTAAAGATCACATCCTCCCCAAACCTGGCCATTGGGTTTACAAGACAGGTATTTTTAGCCTGGTGCCCAGGCAGAGACCAGTGCAAGAGTGCAGGATGCAGTCCAAATATAAACCCCCATATCTCTGCCCTGGCAGCACCATCCCACATGGTACCCTTCACCATGGTTTGCCTCTCCACTCATCTTCAGGATTCAAGATGGAAAGTGCTCCAAGCACCCTTCTTACACTTTATTACTCTCACTGTGGCCATTTCTACAAGCAGCAGATTTGACATGCCATCCCTGCTTGGGGCAGACTGTGACCTCATTGCAATCCCTGATGGAGCCACCTCTTCACTTCTGAGGTGCATCTGAGATGCTTGGTCTGCCAGCACCTCAGAAGTGAAGAGGTGACCTGCCATGGACAGCTATCCATGCAGCCCATCCGTGTCTTTGCAACTGGGTATGAACATTTGGAGAAGAGGAAGAGACCCTCAACACCACTGCTACTTTAAGCTAGAACCAGATGTCTCTGTGAAACAGAATTCCCGGAATCCATCCGGCCTGAAAAACGTATTTTTGGACAGAATCCAAAGCACACCTGTGCCAATGGGAAGGCTACACATAAACCAGAACAAATAGTAGTGCAGGAAAGTCTATTTGCAAGATTTGCACTTACAGATCAACTTCTTTCATCAGCTTCAAACTTGTTGATGAGAGAGAGCAGAAGGATATTGCTTACCACCAGGAATTAGATAAGCACTGGTCAGACTCACATTTAAGGTCACATCCCACTAGTGTTATAAATATATATTTCAGCTGATTTATGCTCCTATAAGCAAAGTTGATTCCATATTTTTATCAGGTAAGACATCGACCCAGAAGGAAGAAATTCCATTTTAGTTTTTTATCTCTAAATAAGATTTTTTTACAATGTGAGAAAGTCTGGCAAAAATTTGTTACTTGAGTGAATTATTATTTTTAATAAATGAACAATCATGACAGGCTTTTAATAATCCTAAATATAATTTGACTATTTTAACTCAACCCATTATTGCCACCTATTAAAAACAAAAAAAAAGCTGGCATCTGCATGTAAATGACTCCATTACAAGCATATACACACGATGGAACTCAATATTTAAATTCTAATCTAAAGCATGTATATATGTCTGTATGTTCATTTCCACCATCACACACCAAATGTGAAATTAACTAGAAGATGCATCTGCAGTGGCTTTAATCTATTTCATTTTATGTTGATCAGTAGCTAAGAATACTTCACTATAGAGATTTATCATATTCATTAGCTCTGAAATTACTCATAGTAATTAAGTATATTGTTCTTAAACTCTTTAGAGTTTATTGAAATACTTTCACTGCTACTTAAAGGAAACAAATATCAAAGGAAAGCCTTTTTCAGAAGAAAAAAAAACCTTGTCTGTTAACAATCATTTGATTCTTCTAAGCTCTCCTACCCTTCCATTTGTCCTGCCTTGGGTGGACTTTATGCTCTCTTGGAAGTCTACCACCACTAAATAAAGGTCTAAAAACTTCACAGATTTTGAACTGTGACTTAGAGCATGTCATGCTATCACAGTGATCTTTGAATCTTTTTGTACAAAACAGA
>VXBZ01002129.1:0-10059 GCA_013399135.1 Heliornis fulica
CCCCTTCCAATCTAGTTTAATGCACACATACACACGATGGTACTTCACCAGATGTTGAAATTTTGCCCTCTTTAAAGTGTGGAAGTCTATTTGTTTTAGTCTCTAAAATGCCCTGTTGTTGAAGCCATGGTATTATTACCTGGCATCCCATGAACTTCCTCCCAAGCACTTTCATGTCCCCCTATGTTAGACAGAATTCCAAATTTCCAAGTTTACTTATAAGCAGAGTGAAATATCACCTGCATGTTGGCTTGTCACACTGGAGACAGCGTGGCTGGTGATGAGTCTCCATTTCATAATCTGCCAAGGGCAGGAAAGTTAAGACATACATAAACCCTTATTGTGAAACAGGCTTTTTATAGAGGATGATTTCTCTGTGACACAGTCCTATTGTGTCTGTTTAACTCTTCTTTGGGTAGTGACATTGGAAGCAAAGTAATCTTGTGGTTGATGTAAGTGTGAGATCACTTTCATTAGTATTTTTTGAAAGGCAAAGCAAGCAATAATCACTTTGACTAGTGAGTCATCTAGTTTCATCTCCCTGTTCCATTTCACTGGTTTCCAACTTTACCATTTTTAACCTCTTCTGACTGTTTCACTCACTGTGGCCTGGACAGCTAGTGTTCGTGCCTTCCTGCCTTGGGAAGGCACTGGGACCTGAGAAACATGCCTAGCACTGCATGTCCTTGTAGTGTCTTAGGGGAAAGCCTCGATAGTTGATGTAGGAAACAAAAAAGGTCAAATGCAGATGTGTTGCCTGAAAGTGGTATGGCTGAGACAGCCATTGGTGCTGGCAGCAAGAAGAAAAGGTTGGTGTGGAGATTGTGTGTGTAGTGTGGGGTGGAGAGGGATGACACATGCAGGATGCAGGATGAGGTAATTCTTACCAGTTGTCCTTGGTCCTCTTTTTTTGTTTTGTTTTGTTTTGTTTTGGGGCTTTGTTCAGCCTCGAAAAGGAAAGGCTCAGGGGAGACTTTAGAGTGGTTTTCCAGTAGCTGAAGTGGCCTACAAAAAGCTGAGGAGGTCCTGTTTGTAAGTGTTTGTAGCCATAAGACAAGGGGCAACGGTTTTAAATTAGAGCAGGGGAGGATTACATTAGATATTAGGAAGAAATTCTTCACTGTGAGGGTGGTGAGGAACTGGCACAGGTTACCCAGAGAGATGGCGGAGGCCCCATCCCTGGAGACATACAAGGTCAGGCTTGATGAAGCTCTGTGCGACCTGATCTAGTGAAGATGTCCCGGCTTACTGCAGGGGAGGTGGACTAGATGGCCTTTAAAGGTTCCTTACAACCTAAAGCATCTCTTTGGAACTTTTTGCCTCCCATTTTCAGATAGAAAACCGCAGTGGAGTGAGGCAGACTCAGGAGCACCCTGTGCTGCTTTACTTGTGGACAGAGGGACTGGCTACTTTGGATTAATAATTTAAAAATCAAACCCAACGTCCATGAAAAAACCCTGAAAAACTCCCAACATAAATGGGATTTTTTTCAGATTGAGAGCAATGATATTTAGCTGTATGAACCTTTATGAACACTTTCTTCCTCTTTCTGCCATCTACTCACTAGAAAATGAGAGTGGATGTAAATGAGCACAGCAAGTTCTGGGTAAAGGCAGGTTGTAGATGAGGAACTGGCAAGGACAACATAAAAATACTGGAGGAGCTGAACAGCCTGCAAGGCTTAGCTTTGAGGGACACAGACCACATTGGTGGAGATGCAGAAGATAGGTCATGTGCATAGCCTTTTGCCAGGGTGAGTTCAAGAGATGGCAGTGGAATATAATGGAATCAACAGTGTGCAAGGGCTTACAGGCAGAAAAACACAACTCCGTGGAACAACACAAAGTACAAACTGCTGTCTGATGATGAGCTTGACCTTAACTATCTCCTTTAATGTCAAAAAAACTCATAGCAATGAGCCCTTGACTGTGCTGGCCTGGGGTAACTTGGCAGAGATAATGCATGACTCTTAGGTGGCACAGGCAGCAGAGACCCAAGTTTTAAGGCAATTTTCCCCGCAGTGTTTGCTGGTGTTCAAACACAGGCTGAAAAAAGGAAAAAAAAGTTCAAGATTAGCCCAAGAAAAGCCAATTTAAGAGTGACATTCCTGATGTCAAAGAATAGTGGCTGAAGCAGTCTTCTCAGAGGCTTTACTCTTGTAGTTATGCAGGAGCAAGCTGGTGGCACCTGGCAGTATCTCCTCAGGTCCCCATACCCTATACTGCAAGGGTAATTTCTCTCCTTCCTCTCAGAGCCACCACTGCCTGGGCTGTGCTGTTGGGGACAGCAACGTGTCACCTTGTCATGGTGGCTGGTGGTCTGGTGTGAGACAGCAACTCTTGGTTCCTGTGCAGAAACAGGTCACCGTGGTTAACCATGCTGACTTTTTTAGGTGCAAACAGCTCTTCCTTAGCTTATATGTATTGAGCTTCTCAGTGACATCAGCAGATGGTACGTAGGAGGCAAGACATGCTGACTTCAGTCATTTAAACTTCTGAAAAAGTCCCGCATAAGGAAGCTCTGTGGGTGTATGGGTGAGAAGTTGCTAGAGGTAGGAACTGACCTGTAGAAATAAATGGCCACTGATCAGCCCAGCAAATGGCGGGGCTCAAGAAGTGCCCTGTTCTGTGTAGGGCATGGCTTGGGGTGAGGGTAAAAACTCTGGGAAAAAAGAAGGAAATATTTTTGGGATGGAATTTCAGTACCAAATGTTTTCAGGAGATTCCTGTGCTGCCCCATGTCATAGTGAACCATGTCTTTTAACCATAAGCGCAGTGGCCCCAGGCTTTGTAGAAAAACCTGAGCGGTACAGAGGTGTTTCTTGTAACTGAGCTCCAGTGACTTGGTGGAGAGTGATCACAGAAAATACCTGACAATCAGAAGAAGAGGAAACCCTGGGAGGGGCACCCATCTCAGTGAAGCTCTAGAGAGTTAGGAGACATGAGGAGAGGTGGCAATGAAGTTGGATATGGTCACTGTGGTCAAGGGTCTCCAAGAGCCTCTGTACTTAATTCTACCAGTGGCTATGTGAAGATAGGAAATAAAAGCCTGGTGACAGCACAGTATATCACAAACAGATGCAGAAATGCCACCAAAGTGAGTATTAGATCTCATTGAAGTCAGAAAAGATGTAAAAACTGTTGAAGTAGAATTTTTATATGTAGGTCTTTCTCAGCAGTTCTATTAATCTTACAAAAAAACCCATAGAGGTACGTACTCCCAGTCTACTACTAGAATATAAGCATGTAAAATTTTTGTTTTCATACTTATGAACTGTGAGTTTTATGCCAATAACTAAATTGTGAAATACTGCAAAGATTTAGGAAATCCTAACAGGAGCAAGCACTGTACATTTTGTCCATTTTTAAAACTTCTTTTTTCTATTTTTCTTGGAATAAAGCACTATTTTAGACTGTTACAGCCATTTGGTTGTTACTGTATGATCTGTAACTTGTATCTCTGAATCAGGAATGAAGATCTCTGGGTCAAGTTGCTGAAATGTCATCAATATCTGTGTAATAACCAATGGACTATAAAACTGGCAATTGGTTGATAAAATTCACAGAATCACAGAATCACAGAATCACAGACTGTTTGGAGTTGGAAGGGACCTTGAAAGGTCATCTAGTCCAACCCCCCTGTCCGAGCAGGATCACCTAGATTACATCACTGAACCTGTCATAGAATCATAGACTCATAGAATGGTTTGGGCTGTCAGGGACATTAAAGATCATCAAGATATAACCCCCTGCCATGGGCAGTGACACCTCTCATTAGACCAGCCTGCTCAAGGCCTCAGTGTTGTGCCTGAGGACTCTGCCAATATGTGGCACATTTTATTCTGAAGACTATGGTATTGTGCAAGAGAGTTGAATTACTTAATACCTTCTGGAAGCTATCTGTTCAGCTTGCCTGATGTGGGTCTGAGTCACGTCCTTCCCTGAAGCTGCATCTCTCCGAATTTAGGAACAAGACCTGGTCATTGAAGTTCAATAATTTTCTGCTTGGGAGTTGCTTTCTTGAGTTGGGATATAAAAACAAATTTGATACATTCTGGTCAGTTCCTGATAACTTTTTTTTTCTAAAACTCTGGTTTTCTCATTCTATTTAATAAACATAATGCCTTACATCCTTGTTCCAGTGCATCTTGCAAACAAGCACTCTAACAGAATCTCAGAATCACAGAATGACTAGATTGGAAAAGACCATTTAGATCATCAAGTCCAACAGCATCTGTTTTCTTCTAAACCGTATCCCTGAGCACTCCATCTGTCCGTCTTTTAAATACATCCAGGGATGGTGACTCAAACACCTTCCAGGGCACCCTGTTCCACATCTGCACAGCTCTTTCAGTGAAGAATTTCTTCCTAAAATCCAATTTGAACCTGCTCTGATGCAGTTTGAGGCCATTTCCCCTTGTCCTATCAGCTGTCCCTTGGCTGAAGAGACCGATACCCACCCCTATAACCTCCTTTCAGATAATTATAGGGAGTGATAAGGTCTTCCCTCAGCCTCCTCTTCTCCAGACTAATCACCCCCATCTCCCTCAGCTGCTCTTCACAAGGTTATTTCTCCAGACCTTCACCAGCCTGGTTGCCCTCCTCTGGACCCACTCCTGGACATCAATGTCCTTCTTGTAGTGAGTGACCCAGAACTGAATGCAGTACTCACATTGCGGCCTCAACAGTGCTGAGTACCACATGTAGTCAACAGCTTAGTGATGCTTTGGAGAGGTAACCAGCTCACCTACTCAGTGTTTCACTCATTCAACTCTACAGGGGAACTCTAGGCAGTTTAGACCTCTGGTTCTGATACACAAGTTTGGTTTATAAGGTGGGAACAAACCCTCTGCTGCATTGAGATGGACTGAGGACGGGAGAGCTCGGTGCGCCTGGACCCACCACAGCCTCCATGAGCCAGCCTGCAGTCAGCTTTAGGGCTTGCAGGTGTCTGTCGCAGAGTATCTGTACAATGTTTGCTTCACAGTTTATTAATTTGGGAATACGCACTTCATCCTTATATTATCTGTATTATCTGTGGTTTTATTGCTTAGGTTCCTGTGTAACCCCCTCCATAGCAGTTCTGGAAGAAAAGCAGTGATGTAGTAGGAAATGTAAACGTGGGAAACTCACCTTTTCCTTACGTGTAAGGGAAATGGGTGAAGTCAGCATTGCATGAACGACGAATGGATGAACTGTACTTACCTCTATTTATGCAGTGCTACTGAGCAAGGTGTCACAGCGTGGGTGGAAGCGATGAAGGGACTGGATGAAGAAAAGGCTGCAGAAAACTGGGGGCCTGACCCCTGCCTTCCTCTGCCCTAGCACAAGAGCATCTTTCTGTAGTTCATGCAGCAGTGTGAATAACATCTGTCGCAGAGCTTAATCTCACACCCTCTCCCCAGGGGAAGAAGTGTGTGCACTGGAGTGTGCTGTTTTTGCTGGGGACGAGGGTAGATGTTGATGGTAGATGTGGTAAGCATGCTCATCTTAGGGAAAGAGCCAAAATATGAGCCTTGCCAGTGCAGATGAAGGTGATGTGAGAAGTGACAGTGCCCAGACTCTGGGAAGACCCTTGCACAGCTGTGGGGAAGTTCAGGATCTGTCATAGACAAACTTCATCTTCCTCTCTACCGCACCCTCTGAAGATGCTGAGGCAACTCCCTGCCTGTGAGGCAGTTCCCCTGGACCCAGTTTGATGTGGTTCCCACCACCAGACTCTCCTCACAGAGATGCACACCTCTCTTAGGCCAAGGCATGTCTGCATGATGTCCACAGGCTGCGGACATCACAGATCCATTTGAAAAGTGGGAAATCACAGCAGAGTCTCCCTGCTTTAGCTGTGTGTAGTCTTCTTCCTCCCAAACACTTGGTGGTTTACCATTTCTCCCTGCAAAAGGGGAAAACAAAATCATTTTGAGGTCTCATATGACTTGAGATTCAGTTATTTTTCAAGTTTTCTTCTTGTAATCATCAGAGGATTTTGCTGTGTAACCATCTCCTATGAAATTGTGGTTGGGCATTTGGTTGTCATATGGCTGTGCTGTATAATTATAGAACGTGTTATGGTTTGATGGATGAAGTCATTAAGAGCATAGTAATTAGTACCAGGCTGCTACTTTGAACTGCTGTGTGGTGTCACATATTCCTTACAGTGAATTACATCTGTGCATGCACTGAATACAGTTTTCTAACCATCTGATGCCGCAGGCTTACATAGTGTTACACCGTATCCATCCAGAACATTTTTCATTCATTTTTAAAAATATACATACATCAAACCAGACGGCAGTCTGTAGCTTCCTACCTCCTAGAAACACCACCTTTTTTTTTTTTTTGGGGGGGGGGGGGGGGGGGGGGAAGGGGGTGGGGGGAGATTTGTTTGGTTTTTTTGGAAAAGAAAACTCCAAAGGGAGAATTTCGAGGCTTGACGTGATGTCTGACATGGGCTTGGCACAGGAAATGAAATCTTGCAGTAGAAAGGTGAAATTTTCTGCTGCTATGTGTAGGACCTCGAGGCAGAAGTAATCCTGGTTTTCTGCCTTTTGACTCGACAGAGTCTGTTTGCAGCCCCTGAAGAGCGGTGGGTGCCATGCAGACTTTTACCCTCAAGCTAGCTGCACGTTGGGATTTCAGTGACGGTCTGTATGAAAGGTCCAGCTGGGTGACAGAGGTTTTCACTGGGAGAGCTGGATGCATGCAGGAATACAGAGAGGACTGGGAAAGCAGCCCTGCATCAGGGAGAAGGCTCATGGCTTGCCCTGGGCATTGCTTGCCCGTGACCACATCTTTGCTGTGTGAGGCATCCCATGGCAGCCTCCTCCAAACAAGTACCCACTTCCTACCAATCTCCCATTCCAAGCCCAGGGGTGATGTCTCTGTGAGCAGATGTGTTTCCCTCCCCTCTCCTCCTCTGCCCCACTACAAGTGACCTGAGACAAGCTTGTACTACTGGGAGTGCTGGTGAGACCAAGTCAGCTATTACACTGCATTACTTGTTATGTGGGTGGTGGAAGATCAGCTATTTTTCTGTCCTCCACCTGCACCATATACCCCCCTGGTGGACTCACTAGGTGTCAGAAATCAAAACATGACTATCTTCAGCTGCAGCTGACAGCTCTGGTTTGCAGCACAGCATTTTGGTGCCTCCTGGTAGTTACAGTGTGGTTAAAGATCATAGTATCATGGAAACATTAAGGTTGGAAAAGACCTCCAAGATCCTCTAGCCCAATGGTCCCCCTACCCCCTATATTACTCACTAAACCATGTCCTTAAGTACCTCATCCAACCTTTCCTTAAACACCCCAAGGGACGGTGACTCCACCAGCTCCGTGGGCAGCCCCTTCCAGATATACTGCAGTAGCTATGATGTCTAACTTTTCCATTAGGAGTTGGACATCCCTGCTATGCCACAGCTCTCAGGGTGCCTCAGTGTCTCCCTACATAGAAAGCCACCCATGCTGGGGAAAAGGAAGTTTGAAATAGTGTAGTCCAGCTCAGAGAGGACAGTATTTGAACTATGCTGGATCTGAGCTGCATTTAAACCAAAACCACTGAGACATTTTGGATTTAAGGTTTTTTTAATTTTTTTCATGAAAAGTTGAAATTAAGTCTGGGAAACAATTGCTTTTAGAAGGGAAATAGAACTGAAGAACCACAACTAAAACCTCCATTTCCTGCTGAAGAAGTATCCAGAAAGAAATGCACTTAATCCTGCAAGTAAAAAGAGGACATATGAAAGAAAGAAAAAGAAAGCCTTGCACAAAATACACTGGTGAGTATTAGTTTGACAACCATATATATAACAGTTGCATCAATTTCAAACTTCTATTCTCCTTGAGGGACAGAGCTTCCCACTTTAGAAATTGCTGCTGCTGCTTGTATCAGTTTTAGAGCTCATTTGTGGGTGTGACAGGAGAAGAAATGGCCTTTGTAAAGCAGCAGTCGTTTTGTCTGTCACCCCTTTTCTCAGTTCGGTGAGCTATGTCTTCAGCTTTTTCATTCCTTTCAAGTGCAGTATCGCTCTGCAGACAGCACTGAACTGTGTTGTACATAGAACAGTGCCCTTGAGTCCGCTCCACCCTGCGCTCGTTTTGTTATCATCTGCCAAACTATCTGGTTGCTAGTTGCCACAGGAAGCTTGTAGAGGATAAATGACTTGCTTCTACACGCTGTTCCCAGAGGCATGAACAAAATTATTCCTGTTTCATCCTTTTCACACTTCCTTGCCAAATGTGCTGGGAAAAATTGGGTGAAATTTGCCCACCCGGTTCTTCTCCAGCATCATTGCTGAGCTGGAGGAGACTCTTCGCAGAGGTGCCTCTCTGAGCTGAGTGGTAGGTCAAGGTGGATTTTTGGAGCCACCTTTTCAATTTTGATTCAGTTGTGTGATCTGAGGGATAAGGCAATGTTTGGGGATTCTTTTATAACATAGCATGAAATGATAAAGACATGTCTTATGTGAGGGACAGGCCTATGCCACTGGGACTTCTCCATGCCAGAGTATGAGTGCTTTGGGGCAGTGCTCTGGGGTGAAGATATAGGGTTCACCTAGACCAGATGTAGCATCCACATCTAAGCTGTCTTTGCAGTCAGTGGAAGGACTAATTAATTGAGGACTCTGATTTAGAAGTGAGCTAATCTGCATGGTTTCCTCTGGGTGCAGGTTAAGAAATGACGACCGGCTCCTCTAATCCAAAGTGACTGACTGCACCATCCATTTCAGACGTTCGTGCTATGGTCCACCTTCATTCCTGCTTTGGTTTCTGTGAGTATTCCTCAACCTCTGAAAGGTGCTGAACACCAGGGAGCAGGGAGGCTGTGGGGGCAGCGTGCCGGAGCACTTCCCACACCCATCTTGCAGGGTTGTGTGCCAGGACAGCAGGCTCCTTAGAAGGCTTTGCACAAATGAGTAGTTGGAAGAGCACAGATCTTAGTTTGCCTTTTGAAATACAGTTGTTGCACATTAAATTCTGTCCCAGCCTGTGAATTATGGGATACTGAATGAGAGAGGAGTTCTACATTAGTTTTTTCTAGGCCTGCTTGGATGGCCGTTTTGGAGATCATTAGAGTGGCCTTAAGAAGACTGTGAACAAGGCAGGAGAGTGTGCAGGGTTTTCCTAATACAGAATCAACACCTTGGTCTACTCAATATCAGTCCTCAAAGTGGAGCAGTGTGTAGGTTTGAGTGGTGTTTGTTTTCTTTTTCCATACCGTGGCCGGTGAACGGATGCCATGGCAGGTGTTGGCTGTAGGATGTTGTCTGTGGATAGGCAAAGAAGGTCTGTGGCTGGCTGGGAAAAGGCAGAGCTGCCTCTGGGCTCGTTCTGGCTTGTTTTGTTCTTGGCGGAGGCCTCTGAGCCCGCTGAGCCCGCATCCGTTCTCCACACCTGACCCCCCACCGGGACCCTCTCCGCAGGGCTTCTGGCCCTACGCACCTACTCTGCTGGATCTGTTATCAGACACAACTTTATAGCTGTGACTTATATAGCTTGTGGCTTAAACCATATGGTCATTCTTTTATGTAGTATTTCTGCTTGCTTATTTTTCATTTTCCCACACCCACTCCATTTATTGTTGGCTGCTTTCCCAGCACCTTTCCTCCAGAGAGGGAGTTACATAAATAGATCTCTGTAGGCTTTAGAAGGCAGATGCTGATGGATAGATCTTCCCAGATAGACTGCAGAGCTGTGTGAAATGCACATCACCTACTACCTGCAGACACATGAGTCTCAAACCGTAGTCGCCTGTGACTGAGGAGCTTGATCAAGACGACAGTGCCACCGTGCTGACAGTGCCAACACGGGGCCAGAAACAAACTCTTGTGTTTCAGCTGCTGCATCTTGTTAAATGGTGTCCTGCTTTGAGTGATTAGTCTGTCTGCAGTCACTGGGAATGAATGTAGGGCTCAGGGGGAATTAGGAATAATTGAGGAAATTAAAATCTGCATAATGTTTGCATTTTCCTCTTCATATGCCTTTTATAATGCTTTAATATTTATGTACCCAGTATCTGAAAACATGTGGTTGATTTGTTTTCTTCACTTAATTTGCTACTGAAA
>VXBZ01002129.1:10681-71282 GCA_013399135.1 Heliornis fulica
CTCTTCTCCAGGCTGAACAAGCCCAGCTCCCCCAGCCTGTTCTCACAGGGGAGGTGCTCCAGCCCCCTGATCATTGTGGCCTCCTCTGAACCCTCTCCAACAGCTCCTCATCCTTCTTGAATTGTGGGCCCCAGATCTGGATACAGTACTCCAGATGGGGCCTCCCGAGGGCAGAGTAGAGGGACAATCCCTTCCCTGTCCCTGCTGGCCACCCTTCTTCTGATGGAGCCCAGGATACCATTGGCCTTCTGAGTTGCAAGAACACACTGCTGGCTCATGTCAAGTTTCTTGTCCACCAGGACCCCCAGGTCTTTCTCAGAAGGGCTACTCTCAAGGAGCTCTTCTCCCAGCCTGTGGATATCACAGAATCACAGAACGTTAGGAGTTGGAAGGGACCTGGAAAGATCATCTAGTCCAACCCACTGACCCAAGCAGGATCACCTAGATTAAATGTCTGGGATTCCTCCGGCCCAAGTGCAAGACTTATTTAATCCAGTCCTCAGCGGGACAAGCTCATGCCAGCAGACCTTTGGTCCACACAGAAACCTCTGCTACCCTATGAGCTGTGCCTACAGCCTTGGGGCCTGGCACAGCAGCCAGCTCACCAACAAACCTGTACCACTACAGCCATGGGCAGCTAACAGCAAGAAATGACCCTTATTTAAATCTCAGATGTGGATTTTTCCAAATTGGAAGGAGTTTGCATCTGGTCTGAACTTTCCAGCTCATGCTTCTTCCTACAAAGAAAGACAATGGCTTCCCTGGTGCTATTGTAAGGACTGTCCTTCCATTGCACTGGGGAAAAGAGCCATGAGCAACTGGAGTCCAAGCTACACCTTTTTTTTTTGGAGCCACCAAAAGTTATGGGGAACTTGCACAAAAGAGTTGATGTCTCTGAATAATGGAGCAAGCCACCCTGAACTAGACCAAAGAGCTGTACCTCCTCCCTGGAGAGCAGGGAACCCATCACTGAGGTTTGTGGTTCTGCAGTCAATGGGTCATTAATATTGCCCACAACAGGAGCAGCACTGAAGGTCTGTTGATAGCGGGATGAGTTGATGGGTGAGAAATAGAACCTTCAGGTTTGAAATGCCTTGGTCCACCTTGATGACACTTAATACCAGGGAGAAAAAAAGACCAACTCTAAGGTCCTCACCGAAGAACTGGGATATTTTCACCCATTTGGGAGGGGACCTTCACCAACAGTAAAGCCTTTCCTCATCTTTCAGAATAAATGTCTGAGTGTGCAAAAAGCCTGCCTGGGTGTGCATCCTTTCTTCCTGTCTTCATGGTGCAGTCTGGAGATGTGCCACATTCATTAGCTTTTGGCCAAGGGAATCGCTCCATGTGCGAAGAGGAAAATTCCCCAGGGAATCCACTGTGTAAACCACTGTCTGGGAGATAAGACTGGACCTCAAAGAAGAAATTGATCTTCTCAGACCATATTATGTCTACATGTCTGAGAGCAGACAAGCACTGAGACCAGGAAAAACTGTGTGCAGGAGGTTTTCATCAGGCGGAGAATTCCGTGGGCAGATAGAGCAAGTTGGCTAATGAGATAAAGGCGCAAGAGTACGAGTAGCTGGAGAAATTCAGTAGGGGAGGATAGGAGACATGAAGCTGGATCAGGGTGGTGAGACAGAGGGGATTTTTGGTACAGGCTAGCTCTGTGGTGCTAGACATCCTGAGAGAATACTCCCAGACAACACCCACTATGTGGAAAAAAATGTGGGTTGGGTGCTGGCATGCCACAACAAAATATGCGTTACGCTCTAGAAAAATGTGCTCTTCAAGGGATTGATTAGAACATAAATGGGGCCTCTTCCATACATAGATTTGAAATAAAAAAAATACTGAAATTTCTCTGACCAGTCATGATCATCTCCTAATTTGAAGTCTATTCCTTTTGGATGAAGAAGTGGTACACATTTGATGTAACAAAGGAAACCCTCGTGTGCCACTAGCCTTTAAGTAGTTAATGTTGGAGAGAATTTTATTTCAACTGCTACTGAATTTGCTTTCTTTGCAGTTCCTCCTTCCAATACTTTCTGTGTGTGAAAATTGCTCTGCTTAATCCATTGTGGGATCACATCCTATGTTTCTCAAGACCCCTCTCTCCCGCTCTCAGCTATAAAAACACTCATCCCTTTCCACACCTCACTCCCCACAAAAACACACACTTTTCAAAACCAGTGGTCCATGAAACTCATCCTGAAATTGTAAAATAAGACTGCAAGGCTTTGGTTATTTTTTTTTCTTTTTCTTTTTGTAGTTTCTTTTAAGCCAACTGCTGTATCAAGAGGAGCTGTCTTTGTACTGGCAGAACCATGCCACTTGCAGGCTGTGACCGTGGTGACACTTGTGCAACATGTGATTTGGCGATGCTTTGTCAACACATTTGAATCTGCATCATCCTCTTATTTTCTTTGGTTGTGTAGGACTAGGATTTTAAAAATCAAGACACCTTCCAATAGTAACACGAAGAGGCTCCAAGGACAGACATGGAGATGGTCTGCTAGCTGAGAAGGTGTTCTGATACCGAGAAGAATCTCACTTTAGTCTATTACTCCTTGATCTCCTCTGTTTCCTAACTAGAAAAAAGGTTGTTTCAAATCCCATTAAGTCACAGACCCTTCGTAGCTACGAGGGAAACCTAGACCAAGGTTAGAGAAAGGGAAAAGCGTAGGCGGATAGAAAAATCTTTGGATCATATTCAGACAGATATTCTGCTTTCTTACTATTTGTCTTCTTTTTGGCTTCTTGTCACTGTAAGTCATCAAAAAGCCGCTTTCAGGGTTTGAATTTTGCCACTGGGTTTTGGGCAGTGAGATGAGGGGAAAAGGAAATGTCTTTTTTTCCCCTGCCATAACTCACCTGATGTTCAGAGAGGAGCAAATCAAGGAACAAGCTCAGTTTTCATGGCGCTGGACATAATTCCACGTCAGTGGAAAGAACTGCGCTATCTTATAGCAGGAGAAGAGCCCCTGGGAGCCCTCACAGTAACGGGGGCCCACAAGGAAAGCTTGAGTCACTCAGTCCCGTCTCCTTCTGCTGTCGTCACCACATCATATGGACCTTTCACACACTGATCACGTTCCATCGTAAAAGTAGATAGTGGTTTTGCCCCTGTTACTTGTGTTACGTGGCTGTTTGAATGCCTTGGTTCTGATGGTGGGGAGAGTACAAGTTCCACTGTGTTAACGCTGGAGAGGGGATTTTAAAGGAAAATTCCCATATGCCATAACTGGATGGCAGCAGCCGTAGGATTTATGACCTGTCGTACAGCACCGCGCACATAAGCAGGGTAGGTGATATGTGCACACCACAACATCCAAGCTGATCAGGAAAGCAGAGTTAAATTACATTTTATGGATGGCATGGATAAAATTGTGCCCCTCAAACTACTTTCAGGCTTGAAGATGTGGAATCTGAGTTAAGTTACTGAGGCATGACTAAGTTTTGGTCACGCTAGAAATGTTCCACTGTTTGGTAACCACATCAGAGAGAAATGGAGCTCTGAAGGGCCTGGAGGGTTGGATCCCAAATGTGAAGGCAACCACCTAACAGAGATTGAATGCAGTCAGTTAGACTTTGTGTAATGCTATCCCAAGCGTTAGAGTGAACTAGACCCTAATTGCAACACTCCCATTCTAGAAGTATTTTGTTGTTCCCAAATGCTCTATTTTTATACAAATATGTAAGCAAAGATTTGAAAGCAAACTGCTCTGCTTCGCTCTACCGATGCTCTTGCAGTTTGACAGGTATGACCTACATGACGTGTATGCTGCATCTGTCTTTGTTCTGGAGCTAGGAACTGCAGTCAAATCCATTTAAATGATCACATTTAAGGTGGGTTCATTTGATGAGAATTACTACAGGAAATTTTGCAAGGGAGAGAAGAGTGTGGGCCTGAATGTAAGAAAATTTACCCCAAAAATCCTGGGGAGGTGAGGTTCCAACACGGTTCCCTCCAGTACAAATGCCACACTGACGCTATTAAAGGGACTTGGTTCACACCAAATGGGCACTCAGGGAATGTAACGATAGAACAAGGGTCAATGGCTTCAAGCTGAAAGAGTGTAGATTTAGATTAGACATTAGGAAGAAACTCTTACTCTGAGGGTGGTGAGGCCCTGTTATAGGCTGCCCAGAGAAGCCGTGGCTGCCCCCTCCCTGGCAGTGTTCAAGGCAAGGTTGGATGGGGCTTTGGGCACCCTGGTCTAGTGAAGGGTGTCCCTGCCCATGGCAGTTAGAACTAGATGATCTTTGAGGTCCCTTCCAACCAGTCTGTGATTCTATATTTGAATCTGAATTAATGTGAAAACTTACGTACTTTAGAGGGAGAAGATAGCTAGATGATTTCCTACATTGTCAGCAAGTCAACCACAAACTTAAGATTTGTTCTGAGCAGCATTCATTATTAGCTTATCCCAGAAATAATGTGAGAATTCCTCCATAACTAGAGAATAGGCACAGTGCATCACTAACTGTGATGTCAACCAAAAACTCAAGCCTAGTTTTATGGCCTGGTATTTAAAGCAAATGGGTAACAGACTGAAATTCCCAGTATGCCCGTCAAAAAGGGTGAATTATTTACTCCTTAGGTAGTTTTAAAATGTAAGCAGATATGCCATAATGCAAGATTAATTTACAAAGAAAACAGAGTGCACTCTGTTTAGATTGGAGACCAAATAAACTGCTGGTATAAACGGTAGTGTTGCACCCACTTACCTGTGAGTATGCCTAGGAACAGAAATATTCAGTTTAAAGCACTTGGTGTGCTCTTTCTTGGCTTCTCCCTGCTCATTTAGCTTTTGTCACACTTCTTGCTGTGAACACTTCACTGATGGTGACAGGCAAGGTGGATGCCGCGCTTCTCTCATGAGCAGGTACCCTGTGCTTAAAATGAATTAACCTCTGAGCATGGTAGTATTTGGATATTCAGTGCTCTAGACAAGGCCTGCCTATGCCCTGAGTCCTTTGTGAGAGAAAGAGATGGGTTGGCGTTGGCTGTTCATCTCCTCAATGATGGAGGAATGCATTAGGATAAGGAGGATCCCCTTCTACTTCTTGCCTGAATGAGTATAATGTTTTGTTGAACTGCTTATGGTTTCTTCTACTTCTCCACTGGCTTACAGGTCCACAAACACCCAGGTACATGGATGCTACCTGTTGTAAGGACCATCCTTTTCAGATCCCTCAAATTCCTCCGTTTTGACCTGTGGAAGGCAATGCTGTTAGTGCTATGTGCTGTTAAAACACAGCATACAACCAGCAGCACCCTCACGTCTCTGTAGGTACATGGTGGTCACATGTCTGTGGTGGCTCTGGGGGCTCCCAGAACCACTGGGCACTGGAGCCTGTGGAGGAGGTGAGTCCTCTCAACAGGGACTGGATGCACCTTGGGAAAGACAGGACTGAAAAGTGAGAAAGAGGGCTCCCCTCATGAAAACCAAAATCAGAGGCTGGCAAGGTTTTTAACAGGAGATTGCTTCATGTTTATCTTCAAGCTCCATAACATTATGAAAAAAAAATTCTTAAAAAAGGAATAAGGAACAATGTACAGTGGGGAGATAGCAGGAGTGAGTGACCTCCTTCTGGTTTTAAAAAATAATAGACAAGTGGTCTTCAAGTAGGGTGGGCTGGTGATTTAAAGTCACCCACAGCCAGCTAATCACGATACACTTTTAAAATTTTTAGCCCTTCTGAAAGCCAGGTCTTTTAAGAGCCTTCACATTTGAGCATGCAAAATGAGTAATTCAGAAACAGTAGTTGCAACAGACTGTGTTGGTTAACCTTCCCTTGCAGTTCTGCAGAATTTCTATTTAAAAATATTGTTGCTATACACATACATATTTGTTACTTGCTAATTGGCAAGCATTTGCCACCCTTGTCCCCTTAGCAAATATATTGGTATATTTTCTGAGGAGGAACTGACACACCTTGGATTCAGTTGCTGAGCTGATCCCTGGTCCTAGGTCCAGGCCCTCTCTGAAACCTCTGTTTGTGTAAGCTAATGAAAGGAGAATATGGCCAAGTGTCTTGCTCTCCCTAAAGCTTAGGTGTGGCTATGGACTTGACCCCTGCAGCTTCCTCCCCTAGACCCTGACATTGTACCTATTAGCTAGCTTCAGAAACTCTTCTTCACTTATTTCCAGTACATTTCATTCATCCCTCTCATCCATGCTTTGAAAATGACATAGCACCCACTCACCTGCTTAGGCACCAATGTACCTGAGGCCAGTTTCAAAGCCACACTGACACATTTCTGCTATGAGGGTTCCTCAGCTTTCCTGCCTTACAAAGCTTTTTGTGGTTTCTCAAGCACCTCCTGCAATGTTACCATTTACTGTATCTTTCCCATACTATGGTTTTGGTTTTTTTTTTTTTTCCCTTTCATTTTATTTTGTTAATGGAAACAGGTTGATGAAGAAGGAGAGAAATCACCCAGGAGAAAACATGCATGAGTTGATTACCCATCTGAGACCATTGATCTCTCATGCTGACATCGAGTGTGCAACTTGTCACCTGGTGTCAACAGTTGGCATCATGTCATCAGTGAATTAATCAATGTCAATCAATCAGTGCTCTTGCTTGTAATACTGAAAACAGTTATTAAGGTGATCACACTGTGAGAGTGTATCTCACAAGTGTATGTCTGCAAGAACAAAACAATCTTCCATCTCTCCAAATAAGAAGTGAATGTCAGAGGCAGCAGTGGCACCAGCTGCCTACTAAAGCAGATGCCGAACTATTTCTTGACTCTATTTGTGCAGGTCAGAAATCTCCTTGCTGATAGTATTTGATATGCAATATCTCTGCATGTTAATTGGTATTTTATTTACTTTCAGAAATTTATTAAAGTTTTCAGTCTCCTCCAAGGGTTCAGATATTTTTGGTTGATTTGTTAATTTGCTAAAAGTCATCATACATTAACATTCTCCGTGTACCTAAGTGCTCTTGGCTATATGTGAAGAGCCCAGTCACTTTGAAGTGGGCTTGGTGGGAGATTATCCCTTTATTGTGGTTTCTTTTAGTGTAGCTCCATTGTGCAGTATGATGGTGTGGAACAACAAGTATGACCTTTTCAGCAGTTACAGCTGAGCAGAACAAT
Organism: Heliornis fulica; assembly: GCA_013399135.1. Lineage (NCBI taxonomy): Eukaryota > Metazoa > Chordata > Aves > Gruiformes > Heliornithidae > Heliornis > Heliornis fulica. The sequence goes on from VXBZ01002129.1 coordinate 17,796, forward strand.
GGGGAGACATTGTAGTCAGATATTGACTGCCCAGATAGTAATGAATGACTTACATTATTTTATGTAATGGACCTTTTGATTACATTTAACAGAAATATAGAGTGACAAGAGATAAGAACAAGAACCTTGTGTTGCTTTCCTTGAAATAGCTTAATGTCTCCAGGTGCTGGGCTAGAAGTACTGAGTCAAGGGAGTTGAGCCAGTGTAACAGGGAGTGCTGACTCAGCTTTCATATATGGAGGAGTTGCTGTTTCTAGCAACCATGGAGGCCTCAGTAATCTTTATTTTTTTGGCTTAGTAAGCCAGAATTTCTCCATGCTCACTCCACTTGTTTCTGCAAGTACACATGCTTCTGCAGATGGCCATCAGAAGGGACAATGTTTCCAAGTCTAGGTCAGGCCTCTTGCCTGCTTCTCTTCCATATTTTTGGAGGGAGAGGGGATTTGCTGGCAGAAGTGATCTAATGCTAGGGAGACTTTTTCTACCAACATTTTAGCATCAGCAGCAGAAGAGTCCCTTGATGAGGAGCCAACATAGGAATCCCTGCACCTCCTGCAGAGTGTTGTTTGACCATACTCTGAGATATGCTTCAGTCAAACATCCAGCAAAATTTATTTGGGGATTTTCTGATACTCTTTAATGTTCTTGTGTCCACCACAGAAGCCCACACCATCACAATTGTCCATAAATGTTGAGCAGTTGACCAAGAGTTAAACAACAGAGGTATCACACACCAGGTCTGAACTGTGCTTGGCAGAAATGTAAAAGCTTGCAAAACAATTACCTGAAATCTGACTGGCCCCATCCCATGCTCCAAAGTCTCTAAGTTTCATGAGTAGTAAAACTGATCAAATTAAAAAACAAAGAAAAAAGAGAGTTTTTAATAGAAAAACTGGCAAAGCTATACCATTTTCACCAGGAGACCATTTGAGTTTTTCAATCTTTGCTGCCAAAGTTTGTTAAACTATTTTGCTTATTAACTCTTTTGCAATCCTTTCCTTAACTGCACTTGAAATTTTAATGTTAAACCACTAAATCCATTTTACAACAAGAGATTATGATGTCAAAGAGGACGGATTTGTGAGTTTAAGCAACTGACCCTTGAAAGTTGAGATGTGAAACATACTTGCTTCCTTTGAGACTGTACCCTTGTCCTACAACAGTCAGTGGAGGCAGGAGTGAGCCTATGTTGGGAAGTGCAAAAGTCCATCACAGGAGAGCTACCACAGATGTGCTGGTTGTAGCCATTTGCCATTGCTTGATCTGAAAGTCCAGGCTCCACTGGTGTGTCTACAGTAATGACTGTGAACATTACACCACCGTGTATATAACTTCCACCTTTAGCAGTAAAAAAATGTTTTTTTTTTTCCACCAAGGAGTGAAGGCAGGTGAAATGTTAAAGCACTGCGTATGATTTCCATGTATTTAAGGTGTTCAGGTGAGGGTGTCAGCACAATCTGAAAGAAAACTAGAGCGTTTGCAGGGACAATTTCAAGTTGAAAGATGGGATCATAGAATCATAGAATGCATTGGGTTGGAAGGGACCTTTAAAGGCCATCTAGTCCAAACCTCCTGCAGTAAGCAGGGACATCTTCACTGGATCGGGTCACTCAGAGCCACATCAAGCCTGACTGAATATCTCCAGGGATGGGGCCTCCACCACCTCTCTGGGCAACCTGTTCCAGTCATCTACCAGCCTCATATTGAAGATCTATCTATATCCAGTCTAAATCTCCCCTTTTCTAGTTTAAAACCATCATCCCTCATCCTATTGCTACATGTACTCATGAACAGTTCTTTCCCAACACAGGGACAACACAGTTGGATTCGGCAGGACAGATTCATGAAGAAAGTTATCAAAAAATGGCTGCAGATGGAGAATGGAAAAGTTAGAGTGAGCATGGGATATGGGGAAAATTTAAGCAACCACCATTAGTCGTTCCAGGGTATAGAATTGGAGGCATCTTGTGGGAAGTGAGCTACAGCTGCCACATAGGCTAGGATTCACTTAGAATCTACTAAAAGGGAGTAATTTCTGCCAAAAATGAGTAACTCCAGTAACTGGCAAGTGTTATGCCATTGCATTCGCCTGAGTTTTTAATAGTAATTTGAGTTAATTTTAATCCTGTTTACTTTTACCTCGCGTGTTACTAAATGTAGCAGCCTCTGGCAGCACCTCTTCCGCACTCCCTAGAAGAGAGACAGTGAGAAACAGAGGAAGATTTAAGCATTGCAAGCACCGATTCATTCTCAGGCTGCACAACCTGCCAAATGATCTCCAGAGTGGCACTGTTTCTTGGCCTGGAAACAGTTTTCCTCTCTCCCTGCCCCCTAAACTAGAAGGAAGGAAACCGATACTCATGGCAGGCAACCAGAATGGCTAGAATGAATATTGGAGAAGTTCAAGAAACTAAATATGGGATCCAGGGTCTGGAAAAAATGCCAGGATTAAAAAAAAAAAGGAAGAAAAAAAAAAGGATAAAAATACAGAAATAACAAAGGGAAGGAAATAAAAAATAACCAAAAAAGATTCCATTACCAAAATCAATCCCTGGGATGAAGTACTCATTAAAAACCTAATCTTACCTTCCCTGTGCTGGGACTGGTTTTGTGAGGACTGCTGGAGGCCAAACAGCCATTCTTCTGTGGGACATCAAAAGAAGAGGTTTGTAGACCTCTGCATAAAGGTTTCCGAATCTCAGGGAACTGCAGGAAAGGGATTAAATACTGGATTAGGACAACCTGGCCATGGAAATTAATGGTTAAAACTCCTCCTGCTTTCCAGGACTCAGAGAAACATGTCATGCTAACCCCACTTCGGACTCAGAAAGAATTCACTTCAGAATTTCCTCAGATCATATTTGCAATTAAACCCTGCTAATTTATGCAGTTCATTAAAACTCTAGGGCCAAATGGTGCAGTTGAGAGTTCTCAGTGGGATGTCAGGTACTGGCTGCTTCACCAAGGTGCTGTTGAGGAACTTTGCCCTTTGGATGTTCTCTGGGAAGCATAAGTAGATATCAGGGCTGTAATTTTTAACGTCTTCTTAAATGCCAAAGGTAAGCTTCTGCTTTGTCTCTAATTCAGAAACTTCTGGGGAAGCCCAGGAAATTTTACTTTTATTATATTTTTGTTTTACTGATCATCTGACCTAGAAAAATGTAAACTTTGCATCTTTTTCTTCTGTACTGACTGTTCTTGTTGTATTTCAGTGGTGGTAAGGTGTTTTGAGGCCCTCAGTTCCCACAGACTAGTGATCTCCAGCCCTCGATGATTTGGGACTTCAGGGAGCTACTCTTTTTGGGTGCCCAAAAGAGTATTTTTCATATCCACGTTAGTATTATTTTAAAATATGAGCTTTTATGTACTGCTTCCTGCTTCTGGTTGTGGCAGAAAAGTTTTGGTATTGTTGTTGCATGCCCAAGTAAACCAGACTTGCCTCAGCATGTCATGGAGATATTGTTTGGTTTTAATCCATCGGTGGCTTTGTTGATTTAGATAAAGGCAATGATTAGGCACTGGCAAAGATCTGAAAGCTCTGGAGGCCCTGGAGCTTCAGTGGAAACCACTCTTAAAGTCTGAATCACTTGGGAATATGACTATTTTTTTCCATGCTAGCATAAGCTATTACAGCTGGTAGACAACTGTTGCCATATTGATTAAATACCGGGTCTTTATGTGAATAATAGTCTCTCTGCATGAGTAGGATGCGAATGCTCCTTCTCACTGCTCAGAGCTGATTGTTCCATGGCTGGGCAAATTGGGAAGAATGGAGGTAATGTTCTAAAAGGAACTCAAGTGCAATTTTCACTAAAGGGATTTTTGGTTTCACACAGTTGGTATTTGGTACAACAGCAAAGGTCTTATAGGAGGCTTAATTTTCCTTACAAAGCAAGGTACAACTTTTACATCTTTCAGGTTCTGCAGTGTCTGCAGCAGTCTTCTGGCTGAAGAGAGAGAAACATTCAGCTTATGGACTCAAATGCACAGGGGTCACAGTGTATTAACAGCGGATTGAAATGTCTTTGCAGTCTTGCAAAATCAATCACTCCCATTAGGAGACACTGGTCACCGTGTGTGCTGACCTTCCTAGGTTCTGAAGATGTACTCTTGCTTTGGGACACCTTCTTTGAGAGACAGCTGCTTTTGTGTGAGTTGTTTCTTCCTCTCTAGTTGAGAGTGTGAGGTGTGACTCCATATTTTCTCTGCAGTCTAAAGACAATCTTTTCTCCATGATTTTCTTATTAGTCTTCATAAGGGAGAAACTTAAGCCTTCCTAATAAATTCTGTCCTACACACAGGGAACTGGCACAAGGAAAATTTAAGATAAGGACCATTTGCCAATTTATCATGCCACCTTTTGAACCTTCTAGGGAAGGCTTATCTCACTGTCAGAGAGATCTCCATCAGTGGGGCTGCCTCCTACTGACCTACCTGTCTCAAAATACCCCTTCTGCCTGTATGCTGTGGGATTCTGCATAGTGCAACAGACACAAACCTGTCCTTTTTACTTCACTGATCATATGTAGGGTACAGACAAAGGTTTTGGGTGAGATGAATCCTACCCTGGCTCTGTCTATGTAGCACGAATATATGCAGGTGTGTTTCCACTGGCTTCATCTGTATTTGTGAGTGTTTAACACTTTAGGCCTCTGATTACCAAGCTGAGTGTGCAGGAAAGAAAGGCACAAGTGATTAGTGAAACTGAGTGACAAGTTTGGTTTCATTAATTTGACATCACACAGAAAACCTGCCATGGCAGCAAGGGTAGATCCAGTTCTTTAAAGCGGCATTCAACAGCCTTAAATGTGAGACCACCTTTTTTCTTTCCATCATCATAAGCTGCAAAGGGCTAGCCTAAATTCCGTAGAAAGACCAAGCTAGCCATCAAAGCCACACTCCAGCCTGTTCCTGATTTTGTTGGCTGCAGCACATCATTGTGAATAAAATACTGAAATAAGCACACAAACACAGGTCACTGCACCTTCAGTGACAGCCCATCCCTGCAGCAGTCGTGTGTGATGTACACATGCACACGACTCACAGCGTGAACCTTGTTTCAGTGCAACCAGAATTTGCCCCACTAAGAACTCAGTAAAAATTAAGGAAGGACTTAGAGCTCTGGAAATGTTCCATGCCTGTAGCAGCCTGGAAGTAAGAAATTGGCTGATGTGATTCTTGTATTTTCCTTTGATTTTTGGGTACTTTCAGACATGTCTTAATGCAAAGAAGGGTCCAGGAAGCTCCAGGTGACCTGCTGCTCGTGCTGAGCAGATTTGTTCAGGTTAACTTCTGCCTTTCAACTGCATCCTGGAGATGGACCGGCAACTAAATAAATTCCTTCTTGCCATCAAAAGAAGTAGTTCTCAATCTAAAGTTCCACCACGTAATTCAAATCCACACCAATTTTTCATATTTCACTTTGCAGCATTACAATACATAAGCCCCGAATTTACTTCCCAGCTAAGCAGTTTAGCTCCAGAACTCATTGCAACAGCAAAGGTGAAATACTTCAACAGATTTTCACAGAGTTGTCTTTCACTGTGGTACTGCACTTCAATTATTGCATTCAATACAGCAAACAGGACACATACCAGCATGAATATGCACTCTCCACTGCCTACAGATTTTTTGTATATGAGAGGTTTATACTAAGTACCAAGAAAACATTTAATCTAATGTTAATTTAATTATTATCATTAAGAATCAAAGTGTGTCAATGAGTGGAGGTATAAAACAAGATAATTATGAGAAAAGCCAAGATTCAATACAACCTCAGTTCTCAGGGACCACATTTTACTGTACAAAGAGGAAGCAGGAATGAGGGAAACAGAATCATTACCTATGTGACTTCAGGAGAGAAATCGTCAGTAAATATTATTGCAAGCAATACCACAGTTAAAAACAATTTCACATTTGTAGATAATTTACAACTCAGCAACATTCTGTCAACATTTCCTCATATGCATGGTTTGATTCAACTTAGTGAAAGACACCTCCCATCAGAGCTGAAATGTCTCTTAGGTTTTAACGATTTTCCACGTGGAAAGGGCACACTTGGTAGCAAATGCGTTCTGTGGGGTTTTTTTTCCAGCATGCCCAAATGATGTAATGCAGTGTCAATGCATACAATTGCTTTAAGGCAAGAATGCAGGTCTGGAAGGAAAACAAAGTCCAGTGGTGCCTTGCCTCTTCAACAGATGGATTTTTAGACACCCTTAGAGCAGACAGCATATACGAGAACAAAATGTTAGACTCTTTGTTTTTGTTGGCTGTGAGTAAATTCATCATGGGATACATGGTTTAAATATGACCTGATGTAATTCCCATTCTTCTACTACTAGCTGCTATCTGCTGAGCCAATTTCAACTTCAGCTTGGTTTCTTTTGAGTAAAGATTGCAGACTCTCATCTTCATTTGTTCTGTTCAGTTCAGGATGCAAAGCACTCCTGGACACAGAATATAGGGTGTTTTTAATTTTTGTAGTGTATGACCATTTTGGTGTATGAAACTACTCTTTGCTAATGCAGTATGTTAGAATTGACTCATCTATATTGAAGGTGCATAGACCTTGAGTACTTTACCAATTGCTTTACATTTTAGAAAATGTATATTATTCTTTCTTGGGTTTTGCTTGAATTCGTATTTGAGATTTTTGCTGTCATTAATAAATCATCTAAACAGACAACTGATCCTTGCAGTTTAGACATAAATAAGTCATTGGAAAAAAATACAGCAGCTTTCAAAGTTCAGCGGCCAAGGAAATCCTTAGACTTTGTCTGTTTGTAACTCACGATTTGAACCTGTGGGTAATTATAAACCATTCAACAATTACACAGTGTTAAGGGCCAGATTTTTCTAAAGCACTCAGAGTGCACAATCAGCTGCAGGTTTTCAGAATTGCCCAGCTCCTGCCAAAGGACCAAAGTGAATAGGCGAGTCTACATGCCAATTTCTGAGTTCCTTTTAACACTTGGATACCCCTTTTCTTTACCCCCTTCACCTGGCCAGTGAGCCGTTGAAAACCTTCCCATCCTCTAGGAAGGAGAAGACAAAAAATATGAATAAGCTTCATATTAGTGACTTGTCTATGCATGATCCCACAAAGGAACCTATTTCCAAGACTGAGAGATACCCAAGCAGAGATACAAATCCCTGGGGTTTCCAACAGGCTTTTAACACAATAACCTGTGTGAAGTGGCACACATAAATCAATATTCTTTCCTTTGGAGGGAATGTGAGGTTGGAGTTTGGCCTCCCCACTTGCTGCTTGACATTTTGGAGATCAGTCCTCTCTCCTTGTCACCTGCGAAGGGGCAACCTCAGTCATCCCAGCTCTCTTGGAGATTTATAGTGAATTTGTGTTTCAGAAACAAGTTGATAACCTTTGCACCGGCATGGAAGGCCAAACTTTTATTACAGGACTGTTAAGATAACAGCAGTGTTGACTGTGTACTGCTGCTGTGTTAGAAACCAAATGGAAACAAAGCTCTGTCTGTCTGCTCAGCTACCTGGATCTCGCCGGTGGCCAAGTGTGGGAAGCTCTTACACAGCCAGTTGGTTATTTCCCAAGACTTTTGTTTTGAGTCAGTAGAACTGCACTCGCCTTTGCTGCTGCTCTGTTATCTAAGGAATCCATATACTACTTAACTTCAATAAAAAAACCCACACCATGACTGTACTGTGCAAGCTCTGCAGGGAACATTGACATTCCAGATCTGGGGCCACGGGGCCCATGAGCAGATTTTGGGGTGCATGGAAAACTGCGTTTTTATGGCAAGCTGTACCATAAATTAAGGATAAGGCTGTCTGAAACCGTTTGAAATTCCTCTTGGGTGATTTGGAGCTCCTGGACTTAAGATACTAGGAGAGAGACCTTTAATTGGTGTGGTCACACCCCTAAAAGGAAGCTAGCAACAGCTTCTGTCTGCCTTGACATATATATTTAATAATCACCCTTTTTCATCACTTTTAAGGAGTAATTGCCTTCCTGGAAACAAAGTCTTCTTTAGATAAAACCTGAACAAAAGAGTGGACAGACAAGACACATATTTTGTATGTGTATGTGTGTGAGCTAGATGCTGTACAAATACCTCCTGAAATTTAAATTCAGAATAATTTTTTCTCTTCCCTAAATGGATGGACAAAATATAATAACAATACACACTGGAATGTTTATTTTAAAATAGATAACAGTTCTGAAAATCCCTTGCCTAGTTCAGTTCACTGGAACATCCCTGCAGCTTAACCTCCTGTCAGTGTGAGCCGAAGCAGGGTGAGGAATGCTTCTTGCCTTTCCCAAGTGAACTCCTCTGAGGGAATTCAGAGCGCACAGTTTGTTCAAACTCCTTTTTTTTTTTCCTCTTTAGACTTATTCATTATTTCAGGTTGATGCACGAGCTCAGGGCTGGGCTGGATTCTTTCCTGGACATCTGCCTTAAATGAGTGTTGTGCATCTTGTAGATCCCAACAGATTGTGTATCACAGGACGTTCCCCTCATGTCCTGTATACCCCCAAAATGCTTCCAACAACTGGTATTTCCAGCCTGTAGAAAATAACAGAGATTTGGAAAGGAGTTGGGGCTGAAAGCAGGACTGAACAGGGAGAGGCTGAAGCACAAATGCTCTGCCCAGCCTCCCTTACTTAGGTTTTAATCAGCCAAAACCCCTACTGAGTCAGCAAGATTTTTCACTTCCAAAAGAGCTGTGTGAAAACTGAGGGAGGGTTTCAGGCAGATCCAGTACAATAACTGAAAAGCAGCACAACAAAGTAAAAAGAAGGAACATAGATTAAAAAAAACCTAAACATTTTCACTAGAAAGAGTGTCCAATATCCAGCTGCTCCTCGGAAGGAGGTAACAGTTAATGTTGTTAGTGTGACGGGATGTGAGGCATCTAAAAAAAAAACTGGATAAAAACCCTAAATACCCTGGAGTTTCCTTTTTATGTTTTGGATATGAGAGGGGAGTTTGAATTATGGGTAAGGAATGGCAGGTGTTAATGCCAGTCTTCCACTTACTTTTGGATTTGAAGTCCAGGCTATCTGCTGCCTTTTTCTCTCCAGGACAGTAGTCACCTTTTTTACAATGCCCTTTTGTTAGTATCCCATGTTTTGTTTGTGCACAATGCTGTCAGCAATATCAGGATATGTTTAGATAAAAGATCTACTAAGTAGACTGGTTTGGAGGTTTTGGGAGTTTATCTCAGCAGATAATACTCCAGAAGATTTTTCTAGTGGCTCTCATTAGTTGACTCTGTCTTATCTAATCAGACTCTGAGGCCAATCAATACAGAAACTTGCCAATCAGTGCTGAAACATTTCATGTGGTTGTATTTCTGAGGCTCATGGGCAACAAAAAAAAAAAAAGGGAAAGGAGCTTAAAAGTACTTTTTGTTTTGTTCTGGTTAAATACCGTGCTGAACAAATGCTTACTGAATCAGCTGCTAGGAGCTGATCCCCATGAGCTTTTCTGGCACTACTTGATGCATTAGGCTGTAAATGTCCTTATTTCTCCCAAGGTGGGTTTCTTTTCTACTTCCCAGATGAGCCCTTGGTACTTTGAGTCAATGTATTTATCTAGCCTGCCCAAATGGAATAGCAACCCACAGTTCTTCTTGCTAAGGGCCGTGGTCTGGTGAAATACAGTCCAACACCAAGTCTTTGCTTTTTCAGCAGTGTAGCTTGCGAGCTGTTGAAATGAAAGGTTTTTAAAGAAGCAGGCTATCAACATAGCCATCAGACCGAAAGGAGCTTCTTTCCTTGCTGTTGGGTAAGCAGGCATAAATTTGCATGCTCTTGTGGGTGACTGTTTCAGTTTGCTTTACTGCCCTACCACCTGAAGGCCATCTCCTGGCTGTTCTCCATTGATAGTCTTTGGCTTTAGTTCTCCACATTGAGCTTCACAAAGGTAATATGAAAAAAATTGTGTACCTGGAATATTGTGTTCAGTTCTGGGCCCCTCAGTTCAAGAAGGACGTAGAACTCCTTGAAAGAGTCCAGTGCAGGGCCACCAAGATAATGAAGGACCACCTTCCTTATGAGGAAAGGCTGAGGGAGCTGGGTCTCTTTAGCTTGGAGAAGAGGAGACCGAGGGGTGATTTTGTTAATGTTTATACATATGTTAGGGATGAGTATCAGGAGGATGGATCCAGGCTCTTCTCAGTAATGGCCAGTGATAGGACAAGGGGAAATGGGTCCAAGCTGGAACATAGAAAGTTCCATGTCACTATAAGGAAAAAGTTTTTCACTGTGAGGGTGATGGCGCACTGGAACAGGTTGCCCAGAGAGGTTGTGGAGTCTCTTTCTCTGGAGACATTCAAGACCAGTCTGGACACGTTCCTGTATGATCTAATCTAGGTGATCCTGCTCAAGCAGGGAGGTTGGACTAGATGATCTTTCGAGGTCCCTTCCAACTCCTAACGTTCTGTGATTCTGTGAATTATCCAGATAAAAAAAAAATTAATCATTGTCTCTTAACATATCCAAAATGTGTATGAGGGGGTGATGGTAGTTCATCCTGAGCCATTCTTGTTGCTTTTGCTTGCAGCCCTTGTAATATAGAACAGAAATATACACATACAGTAGACATCTCATTGGACAGTTCTTATAGGGTGCATTGGGGATGCTGCTCTGTCACTGGTCTTATTTGTAATTATTTTGTTTCCACAAGAATATCAAGTAGGGGTATTAACATCAGCCATGAATGGTGGCTTTAAGAGAGTTAGACTGATACAGGCTCTGGTGAATCATCTGGAGTTTGTTTAAGCATGGAGGAAGTGTTCACAATACCATACTTTCCTTCTACTCTTCCAGCCTGTTGTAAATTTGGTTGACTCTTCCAAAGATGCCAACTCACATCTGATCCTGCTAGTTACTGAATTTGGTCATCCAACCAAATCAGCACTCCTGCATACACTTGATGGGATGTGAATCCACAAAGACACTGGTGTGAAGTGCTGAAATGGGCCCTGAAGCCATAAAATGCATTTACCTTCTCTGTTTGCTTGGCATGCTTTTAGATTTTGGAATTACAGCATCCAGAAATGAGAAAAAAAAAAAAGGAACCCATCGTGCTCACTTCTTGGAGCACACCTGTCTTTTTATAAATGCAAGCAAAGGCCATCTGTATCTTTTGATGCTGCAGATGTCCACAGCTACGTTACAGTTTTGATCTCGTTTTTTTTTTTTTCTGTGAAAACTAAATGAGGAGTGTAAAATATTCCTGGTTTAGTTTCTGTGATAAAACCCAAGAGATATTTCAAGTATTTTCAAGCACGGTGAATGAGGAAAAAGGCAAAACGTGTGGGCATGTGAGATTTCCCGACTGTTTCATCCTCTCCATTTTTGGGGTGGGACAGTGGCAGCAGGCTCTGAAAGGAAAGTGCAAATTGACACAAACGTGATGTACATCTGGTCCTGGTTGAGGAGCGTGACTGAGGCATATAACCAACCCCACATCACTGCTAGAAGCATAGGAGTTGTGGTAGTTATGACTTTGATTATACTGCTGAATTGACGTTTTTATCTACAGGGAAAATGCATGAAAAATGGACATCTCTACAGCTAGGTTTGCTCCATCCCTGGCGGAGGTGTCAGACAGGGAGCAGGTTAGTGCATGGTAGAGCATGACCCAGAGGCACACCAGTGTCAGATTGCGGGGACAACTGGGACACTAGGGTTTTAGCACAAAACTGAGTGCATGGCAGCAATCCACTTGTACCTATGGAACAGTCCTCAGAGAAGAAGGCCCTGCATAAGAACCCTTCTTCAGAAAGTAACTGCAAAATATGCTATGGAAAGAAACCTCAGATAGGAGGTGCAGCCAGGGGAAACTTTCAGACCTCAGAGGCTCACTCCAAAAGAAGCAGATAAGTTAAAAAATACAGAGCCCTTGGCAAACACATGAGACCAACAATGCATGGTGTCAATATATTGCTGCAGATTCTGCTTTCTCTTTTTTTTTTTTTTTACACAAAGGACAATGATTGTTATTGAGATCAAATTCACAGAACCAAGTTGAGAATCTGGCTTGTTTTCTGTCTAAACTTTAAAGCTGCAGTCTCACTGAATGTGTGTGAGGACTAAAGTCCTAAATATAAATGGTTACTACATTTGCTTTCCTGTTTTATTGCAGCTGCAGAAGTGAGCCATACTGATTTTTATAGCACATGATAGTATTTGTCAGCTACAGGACAGAATGAACTCACACGATAACGACTGGCTTAGTCTCAAAGTGATAAACATGTCAAGATAATGGCAATTATTTTTCCCCCTAATAAAGTAATACAATGCAATTTAAAACAGTGTTGGTTTTTTTCCCCCTTCTTTTTCTGTATCTTAATATTCCTATAATCAATCACTGACCATAATTGCTTTATTATGACTATGAACTAAAAGGATAAAATTTTTATGGCCTGGTCTTTGTTTTCCATCTGTAATCTGCCAACACCAGTAATTGTGCAGTTTAGGTCACTTAAGTATCTGATTAACCCTGCAAATCAGGTAACTAGACATCTATGCTGCATGTTGACATAACTGGGAGAAAGAACTAATTCAAAAACACAAAAATTCATACTTCAGTATAGAGTGAAAATTTTCCTTTTTTTTTAGTTATGATACCCCCAGGGACTATATTAAGATAGAAGACAAAAACATTTGCTTAAAAATGTGCAGTTTCTCTTCTCTGGCTTGAGCCTAACCTAAAAGTTGGGGTTTCTTGTCCACAAGCGGGCAGCGAGTAAAGGTTGTCTGGTTAAATTTGTGGATTGGATTTTTTTTTTCAAAAAACTTGAATTCAAAACTCTCAAAGAAAATCAGCTGCTGTGGAATGAGAGAGGAGATCCAGGTTAATATTTGATTAAACAATGGGGAAAAAAGGACAAAGAAGAAATTATTAATTTATGCAATGGAGAAAGGTTACCTGAAGGTATCCATTGGCACTTCTATAGGTCAGCATCTCCACAGATTCACAGAATTGTAGGGGTTGGAAGAGGCCTTGAGAGATCATCGAGTCCAACCCCCCTGCCTGAGCAGGTTCCCAGAGCAGGTTGCACAGGTAGGCATCTAGTTGGGTCTTGAATATCTCCAGAGAAGGAAACTTCACAACCCACCTGGGCAACCTGTTCCAGTGCTTTGTCACCCTCACATATCTTCTTTAATGAGCTAGTAAAAGGGGTAGTACCAAGGTAGCAATGTTTATGAGTAATCACAAATTGTTTAGTCTAGTAAAAATAAAGGCAACTGAGACTAGTTGCATCAAGATCTCATAACGCTGAGTGACAGGGGCATCAAAAAGAGGCACTGCTTGCAGAAAAGCAGACATGCAGGGACCCAGAATTCACTATCAAATAATCAAAAATTGTGGTGAGACATAAGAGGAAAAATATGACCTCCCTAAGTTTTAGTGGTCAGAAAGTGTGTGTTAGGTATTATTGCAAAAAAACATACAGAGAAATTGTCCCCATCTACACATATAAATCCTCAGTGCTTCCACATCTTGAGTTGTGGATGCAGACCTGTGGCCCCCAGGGTGAAAGAGAGAACACTGGGAAACTCCAGTGTTTTCAACCTGTAGCATTCAGAAGTTGGGAGCATGTCAAGAGATCTCTCACTCTGACCCTGCTGGGATCACAGCAGGCCTGAGTTCTTCAAGCTCTTCATTTGCTATAGTGGTAAGCTGGGCTCATTACAAATGTGATGCTATTTTATTAGCCATGCAATGTCCCTCATAGTTTAGTCGGGAGCCCTTTCAGATATGACCTGTTATAGGCAGAGCCATCAAGATTGGCTCAGCATCATGGCAGGTGCTCCTTGTCTCATGGCGACTCCTCATCACACATACCTCACTGATATGTGCTCCTGCAGGTTTCACTATTTTGGGCTGATGGTGGCCTCCCTCCCTGCTACCAGCACCACAGCTACCTGACTTTGTGGCCTCATCCTTTCTCAGGCTGGAGACATCAGAGGGGAGACAGGTGCTGCCCCCAGCGCTGGGGACATCCACCCTGCTCCACAAGGACAGGAGCTGGAGAGAGATAGAAAAGGCGTAAGCAGTGGAGAGTCCTGTCCTTGCTCTGGGTGCATGTATGGCTCTCAGCATCCTGTGCTGTCATGCTGCATCTGCCTCCTTGGTCCCAGAGAAGCAGGCAATGGCACTGATGCCTCTCATGCAGGGGAAACACCTGTAAGAGGCGGAGAGGGGCTCAGGCACACACTTGTGTGAAAATTGAAAAGGCTTGATATTTGCTTTTTTTTTTTTTTGCTTGATATATTATCTTAAAGCATTTCTGAAAAATTACCACTGAAATATGCCAGCCAAGGTACAGAACTCGCTCCCTGCCCTTTACTGTGATAATGAAAACACTGGTGGTATTTTCAATTAAATATATAATAACCCTGGGAGGTAAGATTTTGCTAGACTGTTTTAAAACTTTCCTTCATGCCCAACAATATGGACGTGACTTAGCTACTAAAGAGGCATTTAAATAAAGAGACTTCTCTTGTGCTTTATATTCACAAAACTCTCATTCCAGTGAGCAAAGAAACTCTCCCCAGCTTTTCTACATGCTGGCTCTTTGATCTGGAGAGTGCTAACAATAAAACATGTTTGTGTGAATCATAAATGGAGAATTATTTCAGAGTGAATTTTGGGTTTTATTTTTAAGATTCCTGGTCATAGTTTAATGTGACACAACTGTATAATGAATGATAAGAGTATATCGTTATCGATGTTTTCATTTTACCAAAACTCAAAAGGCTTAATACTATCGTGTAACATGGGAGAGACTTCGAAATTTACTATGTCTAATATGCCTAATACTATGCTGTCATGCAGAGTCTTCTCAAAGGTATTTCAGCCCATTATCTGAGCAATAGATACTTTGGAAAAATGCTTACGAAGTCATTCTCAAAGCACAACGTATTCAGACACAGCACAACTTGCAGATCACTTTTAACACTTCTGTGCATGTTCTCTTTCTGTGCCTGTACAGTGCTCCCATGGTGGGGTCCTAGTCCACCCCCAGGACTCTTAGAAAACACGTAAGTGCAAATAATTAATAGGAAAAATGCAAAACAAAAGTCATATGAAGAGGGGTAAACCCACTGTATAAACTTGGTACACCAGACAAGGACCACTGTGAGCGCTGCCAAAGTTTAGATGAAAGTTATTTCAAGATTCAGAAGATTTTTTGCAGTACTCACTTTGATTTATCTGCTTGCAGAGAAGTTTGTCCCTTCATCTGCTTGCAAATAAGTTGCAAGTTCACCCTATTTTTTAGTAGATCAGACATCTGCCACATGTTTTGGGTATTGCTTTTGGTGTATGCAGTGTTTATTCCATGTGACATTTTAATAATCCCCATTTGTACAGTGTAGATGACCACTACTTTCACATGACATTATTCCTGTCCTCCCCCCAAATTTGTGGAGATGACACAAAACTGAGTGATGAGGTTAATATGCCGGAGGGATGGGATGCCATCCAGAGGGACCTGGAGAGTCTGGAGAAGTGAGCCCAGGTGAATGTCATGAGATTCAACAAAGCCAAGTGCAAGGTCCTGCACCTGGGTCAGGACAAGCCCCGTTATCCATACAGGTTAGGAGATGATGTGCTAGAAAGCAGCCCTGAGGAAAAGGACTTGGGGGTAATCATGGATGAAAAACTGGACATGAACCACTAATTTGCATCTGCAGCCCAGAAGACCAACTGCATCCTGAGCTACATTACAAGAAGTGGCCAGCAGATTGAGAGAGGTGATTCTGCCCCTCTACTCTGCCCTGGTGAGACCTCACCTGGAATACTGTCCAGATCTGGAATCCTCAGCATGAGAAGTACATGGACCTGTTGGAGTGTGTCCAGAGGAGGGCCACAAAAATGACCCAAGGGCTGAAGGATCCTCCTTTGAGGATAGGTTGAGAGAGTTTGGTTTGTTCAGCTTGGAGAAGACAAGGTTTCGGGGGAACCTTATAGCAGCCTTCCAGTATCTGAAAGATGCCTATAAGAAAGCTGGGGAGGAACTATTCATGAAGGCATGCAGTGATAGGATTAGGGGTTGATGGCTTTATACAAGAAAAGGAGAGATTTAGGTTGGATATTAAGAAAACATTCTTCAATACAAGGGTGGTATATCACTTGAACAGGTTGCCCAGAGAAGTGGTGGAGGTCCCATCCCTGGAGATATTAAAGGTCAGGCTTGATGGGGCTCTGATCTAGTGACGATGTCCCTGCTTACTGCAGGGGAGGTGGGCTAGATGACATTTAAATGTCCCTTCTAACCTAACACATTCTATGTGTCTATGATTTGACAAATCAAAATTTGAAACTAAGAAACTGGGCTGAAAAGCCATTAAGCTGTGCATAGCACAGGTTGCTGGCTAGGGGCAGGTAGGAGCATTGGCATAAGTGGTAACAGAGAGGTGAATGAACACATTTGTAATAATAGTGCTAACGAGCCAATAGGTACAGTAATGTGTGCAATGAGGTCGGCTCTTCTAGAGATGAATGCGTAGGGGACTTTGTATGTCATATTCCATCAGTTCCAGGGTTCATGTTAGGAAAGCGTTTAAGCACGTTGTCAACATATGAGCTTACACATTAATAACTGCCTTCTCTGAAAGGAATTTGTTCTTAGACTGGAGCCCTAGTTTCTTGGAATAGGAGGCATAATGGCAATAGTATAGGAAATTATTTTGGAATGGTGTTAGATCTATGGATTTGAACTGAGAGAGTTGCCAGATCCCATTGGTGTCATATCCTGTAAAATATCTTCCCGTAAATGGAGATGGAGCTGTTTCTTTTATTTTCTTTGTAATTTTCATTTTAAAATAGAAATGGGATATGACGTGCTGTATTTCAAAGAGATCAGTGTTATCCTTGAGTAACTCCATTTATCCATTGGCCTCATGCCTTCTGAAATACCCATACACTCAAGTAGCCAGGCCCTTTAACGCTTTCAATCAGGAATAGCTGAGTAGCTGTACTATATTAAGATAACTTCACATCAGCATAAAGGCAGTGAAAAAGTTACCCAGGCCCAACCCAAAAAGAAAATACATGCTGAATTTTCTACTGTTAGGAGAGCAAGATTTGCCTTTGAATCTTGAGCATATGAAATCACCTATTCCCTAATCACTGTAGTTGTAGAAGTCCTCAGAGAGGTCACAAACTTGGCTCTCATGCAGTGGTGAACATCTTTCAGATGTTCTGTCCAGTCTTGATCTTTCTTTTAATGGGAACACTACCTTCCTCAGGCTTCAGGAGTTCAGTTTTGCAGTTATCTTATACTAGTCACTTAGGCTGTGGATCAAGGACTGAATCTTATTAATTCTGTGAACAGTTTAGACTTAAAGGTTTACCATTACAATGGTGCCAGTTGTGATCTAGCCTGTTTATTAAAATATTTATACTCGTAAAAGATCAAATGTAAAGTCAGGTTATACCAGAAATAAACTGTGCTTCTGGGAATGCTTGTATTGAAGGTAAATTTTATTCACAGAAAGATAAGATTTATATAGGAACTGCTAGAAATCTTTCTCATTGCTTTAAGTAAGTTATTTTTACATCCTTTCTAAAGTTTTCTCGGCCCAGAATTTAGCCTAGTCTGCCTATAGCATTTGCTGACTGTATCTGCATTAGCATGTGCTGTAGGTCAACAGGAGGAGATTTGTAAAAGCAAAACAGTTGTGTCTGAGGTCTTGGCATCCATACCATATGTTCTTCAGGGGGCTTTACTTTGCACTGGCTCTAGTCCGAGCCATGCACAGCATGTCTGTCTCCTGGAGCAGGTTGGTTCCATAGGCACACCTTCTGCAGCAGCTTTGAAAGGAGTCCAGTTTGTGTGCTCTGAGCTTGCCCTGTGATGTGAACCAACACCTATTAAATGGGGACAACCTCGACAGCCACTTCAGAGCATGGTCCTGACCCAAACTTAAGCTCTAAAGTAGATGTACCCATTCAGTCAGAAGAATTAAAAACTTGCATCCTTCTGGACCCATGGAAGTAGAAGAACAGCCCTCATGGCCCTTTGACACATGGAGAGTGAATATTGAAATGGAAAGAATTCTGTGATGCAGCCACTGAAAAAGGATCTCAAATGCACGTTCCAAAATGAGAGGAAATTCTGAGTGCTGAGACAGAGAGTGGCACAATAAGCAGGAGTCTGCAGTGCAGCATGACAACAGGATAAAAACCAGCACAGTTTGGAAGTGCCCAGAGAAGGACACAATGTCTTGCACAGCCATTCTCTTTTGCTCCTAGATGCTGGTGAAAGTGCACTTGGACACTGAGTTTGTCTCCTCATGCTTAATACTTTCATCCCCAGACAAGCCCCAGAGATGCAAAGTAACGCCAAAGAGTTCAAAATAAAAGTACATCCAGGAAGGGACTAATTTGTGAGGAAAAACTTCATCTTGATTAACATGACTGGTGTCTTTGCTAATTTTGCAGATTAAACTGGTACTTGTGGAGCCATATACAACTTCTCGTGCCACCTGCTAGTTCTCAATTTCCTCTTTGAGCCATTTAGAACTCACATAGAGGGTTCTCTTTAATGGATCAGTGGTGATTTTTCTGATTTGAAACCAATTCATTCTCAGACTCTGAAACAGCTGAAGCAGACAGAGGACTCCTTTGATTTTGCTAGCTTGATCTGGCTGTGCAGTGTGACAGGGAAATGGAAATCCACAGAGCCCAGAGCCCCCAATGACAAGAGCAGATTTAGGGAGGGGAGAATGACTAAGAATCCCCAAACAGAAAACCTGTGCTTGTTATTATGGTTCAGTTTACCAGGGTTCCTTCCTCAGCTAACGTACACTTCTCAGATAAGCAGCAATAGAACAGTTGTATGAAGAGGATAGCCATCTTTGATACTATCGATTCTTGTCAACTATGAAACCTGGAGAGCAGCCGGCACCGGTAATGGAGTTAGAAAGTCGGCTGTTCTTCCTTCAAGGTCTCAGATTACTTTTTTTTACAGCGATAACCTCTTAACTGATTCCTCTCAAGACACATTCTGCTTCTTTATCCTTGCAGTCACTTAGCTTTAGAATGAAACAGAGGCAGTTGCATTGTCTGTAACTCTCCAACAAACACGGTGGTTCCAGAGAATGGCATTGTGGCTTAATGTTAATTTTTCATGTGATGAGCACACTGAGGAAATGTGGATGTAAAAATGGGAAATGGGACAGAGTCAGGCATAGTCATGCTCTTAAGAGTGGGGAGATGCAATGACCTGCAGAACATATTTGATCAGAGGATGAGGTGGTGTAAGTTAATAAAAATATTAAGACTTCTAGCTACTGAACCTTGTCTTACAATGAGAGTCGGTGCTAGAAGACAGCAGTCCTTTGCTCTCTCTCCTGATTTCTGGCCTTGTTTTCCCTGCTCTCAATGTGTCTCATCCTCCCAGATGGATAGCAGAAAACCTGCCTCAGCTGCAAGCTCTTGGCTTGCAGCCATGTGAGAGTTTATGATGGTCCTAGTACGTCTGGGGGTAGTCCAGGTGGCATCATCTTCACGTTGTGAATTCATTTTATGCCTCTAAAGGTTGAAGGGTTTCTTACACCTAAAATCCCTTCCCTGGACAGCTGCTGGGGACACACTGACAGGGCTCAGAAATGTGACTCTGACAGTCTTCCCCACTATAAATTTAAAAGAAAGTATTTTTGAGGATCCTATTTGTAATGAAGAGTGGTAGAAATGCACTTTAAAAAAACCACAAAATGTACCAGTGTTGACACTATGGCTGAGCTAATTCCATCTACCTTTAGACATCTAGTTTAAGACATTTGGCAGGGAGCTTTGAGAACCTGTGAAGAAAGAGGTGCTCCAGAGTGTGATCCATTTTGAACTAAGTGAGGACCCTAAGGTGAGCCATTGCTTCTGGGAGGACCCTGTCTCAATACAATGACTTGTGAGTGTCCATCGGTACAGCTCAATGCGATGAATTTCAATCCTTATGATATGTCTATGTAACTATAAGCATGGCTCTGAGTTTGTTCCCAAGCCTAGCTCACCTGCCACTCCTGGGCACAGCCCTGGCTTTTGCTCTGGGACCTCTCTGGAAGTGAGGAAGACAGACTGGCTTGTGGTACTGAGTCATGCACAAGCACCCATCCATGCTTTCCATGCTGCATGAGCTCATGTGCATGCCATGATCCAGTCCACTTGCAGGTTATACAGCAATGGCCCTTTCCTACACACAGTGGCGTGTTTTGAATGAAAACCTCTATGAGGTTGACATTCAACAACCCAGTAGCACCCAGGGATTGTGTCTTCCTACGTCCTTACAAGAAACACAGCCTTATGATATCTCCTGACCCACTGACAATACAGTCCAAACCTGAAACTATGGGTTTGGGTATCCCACCAATCATCCCTGCCCATGTAATATTTGCTGGAAAGAGAGATTTGGGACTTTTCTTCCTCTCTCCTGAAGCAAAAGCGGTTAAAGAGAGTGGACTGAACGCTCAGGGTAAGGCACTGTCTGAAAGAAAGCAAATGTCTTTCCATCCCTCCTCAGGTGGCAAGATGTCTAGCACAGTTACTGGAGCAATCTATAGGGCAGACAGGAGCGTTTCAGTTTTGGCTTTGAGTGTTTGGGCTACTTCTAATCTGGGAAGTGCATTTTGCAAACTATCTCTTTGGCCTGTCTTTTACAGAAGGTGAGCATTGGGTTCCAACATAAACATGCAAATCAGAGTTAAATCACTCTTCTGCATCTTTTTAGAAGGTATAAAAGATTTGGGATGTTAATATTGTTTGTCGGTGTGATTCCCTTAAAGCAGCAAGGTGACAGCCTGATGGAAAGTATTGAGAAGTCATTCATTGTCACAGAGTATTCTGTTATTTTTAAAGAGTAGGACAGATTTTATTGCTTAAATAAATCTTCTGAAGGTGGTGGTAGTAGGAAACTGCAAATACAATTTTGCTCTACCACTGGTGTCAAAACATCTGCATCAAACATTCGGTGCATGGTGACATAGCAAAACAAATGTAGAGCAGACATTACAGATGGATGGCTTGTTGACAGATTAGCAGATGGGTTTCCCTTGTGTTTTTGAAAAACATAGCTCCCTACATAGTTCCCCTACAAAGGGGAAAGCTGGGATTAAAGATCAGATAACGAAATGCAAGATTTTCTTTTCAGTGTTTGCTATTCAAATTCCCTGATATCATGTAAGATATTAAGAGCAAGTAAAGAAAAATATGCCACATCCAACATAGGGACACGAAACATGAACATGAAGGAAATGTTTTTGGTCTTTCAATTTATGTGCAGAGAAAAAATTACAGATTTGGATTACTGAACTTGCTAGAAAAAATTGTGTTGAGTTCATAAAAGTACTTAGGCTGAAAAAGAGCTGATTCCTTAAAAATATAAAAGATTGTTTTCTAAATAAAATGCTTTCTTAATTCCAAAACTGAAGACTAGATCATTTGCACAAATCTAGATACAATATGAGTTGTGGAACATTTTTAAGTAGCTCTGTTAATTCATGAATGTTTTAATAACACAACTGAAATTTTTCTCCTGGGTCAGAGTGCAGAGATGTGGCTGTGTTAACTCTCCTGTCTTTTCCAGTTCACTAAAATCTTGCCAGCAAAGTAGCTGTTGACTTGCTTAACCATCTTGGTGTTGCCTTCTCAAGCAGATGTGTTTTGCTTGCTGTAGAAAGCTGGCTCCTCCTGTATGACTTGAGGTCCATGGGTGATGTGATTGCAGTGGTCAGCAAAGATATGCCTTGTGCTGCATGACGTGCAATGGTGTGCACTGCATCCCACTGGATCCATCAGAGACCAGCGCTGCTGATTGTGTGTCTCTGTAGTGTCACCTGCTGAGAGACGGAATAACTTGTCATGGTGGATAGCAAGCTCTGAGAAGGATACTGCTAAGGCATTTGAATAGATATGTATGGTTCTGCTCTGTTATATGAATCACACAGAATCACAGAATGTTAGGAGTTGGAAGTGACTTCGAAAGATCATCTAGTCTAATGAAGCAGATAAAGTTTGAGGGAGTAAGGAAAAAGGGGAAGGTACACCCCCCCCCACCCCCNCTTCTGATGAATGCCTTGGGAGAAATGTAAGCTTACACAGTGTAAGCCTCTCCTGCAATTTACCCCAGCTCTGGGTATATAAGATGGGTGAAGCCTCAAGTCAATTCTTTACAGTGTGTTAGCACTGCTGGTAGCAGGAAATCCCCAGTCCTCCCTGGGAGCATAAAAATTAAATTAATGGACAGCTCTTGCATAGCTCTGTGCGGGGCTGGAGACCTCTTCCTTTGTGTTCAGTTATCCATACATGGGCAGCCCAAAACTAGCTGGTGGGTTTTAAAAAACCTAATATGAATGAAATTATTTTCATGTATTGCTTTATTTTTTTTAACTTTCCTTTTATTACATGCTGACAGAAAAATCCAATATATAATCCACTGACAGCCAGTGAGCGCCAGAGCCCGAGAAGTCATCTTACAAAGAAGGATATGCAATTTTGTATTTCCATCAAGCGTGCTAGAATAATAAGTCAGCCGCCACATGCCTTGGCGAACTGGCTGGGATTGGACCTCCTACAGCAAATTGTATTAAGATTGTAGAAATTTCCCTTTTCAGGACTTGGGTTGTAGAATATAAGGTCTTGGTATTTTTTATAAGCTTCCAGTTTAGGCCACTATGTAAGGAACACTAGGGTAATGAGAGGGGTAGAATTACCCCCTCTTTTACCTTCAGCAGAGGAGGTAGATTTTCTCACTACAGTTCTCTATTTGAAGGAAAGGTTTCCTGAGGAATATCTCCTGAGGAACTGTGCACCACAACCTGTGTCCAAGTCTGAAAAGCAGTGTGTCGACTGCTTTCACAAGCCTTGAAATGCTGGTCTCCTTCCTGCAAACTTTAGGTGTTTACCTGTGGCACCTCTTGTGCCTCTGTGATGTTCCCGGTCTCCCCCAGGTCCCTCTGTGATCAGTAGAAGGAGGTAGGCTCCTTCTGAGATTGAAGGCGGCTGCCTGCAACCCAAACTGTGCTCTGGAGGAGGTCCCTCACCTTTGCTAGTTGTAAAGGGAGTTCAGGTCTCTGCACTTCTGTCCAGCTGGTGCCACAGAATTTGGAGGCTTTTTTTTTC
Organism: Heliornis fulica; assembly: GCA_013399135.1. Lineage (NCBI taxonomy): Eukaryota > Metazoa > Chordata > Aves > Gruiformes > Heliornithidae > Heliornis > Heliornis fulica. The sequence goes on from VXBZ01002129.1 coordinate 40,913, forward strand.
ATTTAGATGTATGACACCTGGATGATGACCATGTGTATGGATTTGTAGAGGAAGCATCCATCTGTGCTAGTTCACTAAAGCCTACAGGATCACCATTCTTCAGATGTGGATAGGTTTTGGGTGAAGGCATGGCTGTTCCTACTCCTTAGAAACTGCAGCAATATTCTTAGCTCTGCCCGGACCTGTTGCTTTATTGCAAGCACTTTATGCAGGTAAAAAGTTGCCTCTTGGCTAAGTGTTTCAGAAGATGCTGAGCATTTTGTGTTCCCTTCAGTGCCAGCAGGAACAAAAGATCCTTTGCCTGGGTAAAGAGGTAGAATTTGAGGACTAAATACGGAATGCAGAAACTGGGCTACTCCCACAGGACATGGACTCTTCATTTCTTCGAAACAGGCATGAGGTAGCTGTGTGGAAGATGTCTTCTATTACAGCACACGTGACTGTGGTTGGTTCATATGCAGTTGATCCGTTTTCAGGGTGGAGAGATTGCTTTGCAAGGAAGCTGCTGGGATGCAGAGCGCAGTGGAAGAGTGGGAGAGAGGAAGGAAGGATGGCATGTTTGCCTGAAGTATTATACTTGATATTTCTTTGGTACGGTGTGGGTCCTGTAAAACAAGTACAAGCTGGTCCTTAAAATAGCATTGAGTCCTTTCATTTGCATATTTTATTTTCTTCAACAAATGCTTCCTGCTCAGGACAACATGCTATTAAACATGAGGCCATTTTGAAAATAAAACATAGATCTTATAAGTGCAGGTGATTTCATTTTGATAGCCCAAAAGGCTGTAACGTATTTCTGGGATCCCCTTTCCCTTGTGAGCTGCAGTGACATGGCAAGTGGGGCTGGCAGCCTGGGCTGCACTGCCTGCCTGTCAGGAGCGGGCAGAGGTCCCACATCTCTGTGGTGGAGCCAGGTCTGAGAGCTGGGTGGCAGGCACGGGATGTTTCTCTCTGCCTGTTGTCCAAACAGCCACCCTTTATCTCCTTTCTGGAAAAGATGATGGGCTAACTTGCTTAGCAACAACTGGCCTATGGGCTACCAGCTGAGACATGTTGGAAAGGTCATAACAACGTTTTTTAGGATGGATATGCCCTTGTTGAATGGACATGAGCATCTCCATATTTACAATTCAACCAGCACATACTGAAAGAGGAGCTTTCAACATTTATCCTTCAGCATTTCAACCCAAAACATGGACTTGTTCTATGAGAGAACGCAAAACCAAACACCCTGCTTTTTCTCTTTCAAGCTTCACGAAGTAAACTAGTTGTAAGAGTGCTGAAAACTAAGAAGGGGTTAAATAAAATATTTGGCTTTAATACATGAAAAGCATGTAAGGAGACAGAGGGCCAAACTCTAATCTTATTTCCAGCAGAGCAGAGCAAAGCTGGCTGCAGTGGAGTTGGAGCCCACCTGAGCTCTGCAGCTGTGAGCGAAACTATAGCATACTAACGTGCAACCTGGGGCTCTCTTCAATTCTGGCAGTGCCAGCAGAGCTGCACAAGGTGCCACATCGATGGTGTGCACCAAGGATATCCCTGTCAGGAGCGAGGCCAGCATGCGCCCCCAAGCTTGGCAAAGGTTCTGCCAGCAAATCCTCCCTGTGGTCTCCTCTCCTGGGGCCTAATTCAAGCACAAGGATCCAGCATATTCTGTGGCACCCAGGATTGGCCCCAACTTCTGTGTTTCCTGCTCTTTCAGGTAGTTTTTGCTTTGTCCAGGCTCCTCACCATCTCTAGGGAGTGGCACCGCTGGCACTGTTGGCTGAACAAGTGGTGCGAAGAGCTTGTCACACCTCGGTGCTCACAGCCTGGAAATAGAACGAGCTCACACCACTCCCACACAGGCACGCATTACAGAGGCAAACGAAAATATCTGTACTTTCCAGGATGACTCAGATGATTTTTAATGCCACTGACTACATCATATGTTTTCCTATTACCTCAGGAAGATGCTCGACTCGTGTTGAGCTGGCACTGCTACCTGGTATGGCTTTGCGTCAGCCGCAGCACACGCAGTTATTGGTAGCTGGGTTTGTTTAGGATGTCTGGGAAAAGCTTGCAGTGGTCACTGAGGGACACTTCTCTATGTCTTTGTCTCTAACGAACGGAAAGCTGGGCCCAAGTCCCCTTGCTGAATTCCCCTGTGCCAGTGACCTAAATTGAGCAGGGACTACTCCCACAAGTCAGTACTGCAGGAACTCGACCGTAGATCACAAAACCACCCCTGCAGCTTACTGCCAGTTTTTCCTGACTTGAAGTTCAACTTGAATTCAGACATATGGCTTTAAAATCTCCAAACAGAGATCACCAGCAGCGCTGTAGGAAGGAGATTTCATTCCCTGTCCCCATTAGTCAACCATAAGCTTTCCTGTGCTAAAACTCACTCAGGAAATGCTGCAAACAAAAGAGGTAAATAATTCTCAGCATTCCTCGTTGCTGGGAAGGAGTTAAGCTCTGCACAACAGCCGATGGAGTTCTTCTGGCATTATCCCATTAGCTTAAGTCATTGCTGATGACTTCACCCTCATGGTGACATCAGCCTCTAATCTCGTGAAGGTGAATTCATGAGAGATTGTTTCAAAACAATTACTCCCTGAGTCGTAGGCCATTTCAACTGATATATGGATGCGACATTCACTTTTGCAGATTGTAGCTTCTCTTATGCGGTGTCTGTACACATTTTCCATATTGTATTTCAGCATGTGTGTTATGTCACAAACTGGCACTGACTGAGATCAGCAGGAGAATGTGCTTGTCTTAATTGCAGAAGTAAAAGAAATTAACAAAACACAGCACACCGATATTACTGGGTTTGTATGTATGGTTAAAACTTCTCTGCAGTCATATATGTGGTTTCACTGATTCCCTCTGGATGCTGCCTTCCTCTCTGTCTCTGCTGGAATACTCCTGCTGCCTTGGCTAGGCTGTGTCTTTGCTCAGGAGTTCTCTGGTCATTTTGGATTCTCATGTCTTTTCCCGTACATGAGGAAAAATGTAGACAGATAAACACCCAGGATTGTTACTTAATAAATCACAATTTTTAATAGTATTACATATCTTTTTTTCTCACCCCAAACCAGTTTAAATATAGGCATAAGCGCATAAAGATGATAGATTAGGTCTTAAAATATTTCCTCTTTTTCCTCTGAAGAAGTGACTCAGAGAAACACGTAGACACAGACGGCACTTGTAAGAAGTGGTTTTAATAAGAGGAGACAAGTCATCGTCCCAGCTGTGCAATCCTTGCCGAAGTCAAAGAAGCTGAAAAGAAAGGCCCCATTTGTCCTGAAGAGCAGCACACATATGTGTACCAAAGGAGGATAGCAATGTATTTAGACTAGAAGTTCCCCAGACCTAGACGAGACATTCCTCTGTTTGCTTAACTTCATTGTTCTTCCCTTCTCTCATCACTTGTCCTCAGCTGACTGTAGCAGTCCCTGAGGAGTGCTGCTGCGGCATCCACCTTAAAACCAGGGGAAAGTTATTCCCCTCTCCCACAAACCTCTCATGCTTCCAAACACTGGTAGAAAACCTCTCTTAGCTGCCCCGTGTATGAGTCTGACTTCGGACAGGGAGTGGGACAGGTCACAGGGCGGCACTGGAGGCAGGAGGATTCAGACGCTCTCCTCTCTATCCGCTGTATTGTGACTTCTTAATGTGACTAATAGCTCTTGGCATTGAGCTGCAGCTCCTGAAGTGCAGAGCTGGCATGTCCATGCGCTAATGTTTAAAGAAATGTGTCAGAAAAGTTTTATAGTAGCAGCACAGTATTGTTGGGGGAGAAGACGCCTGTTTAAATAAAGCCAATAAAATTCTACTATCATCACTTTTCTCTCTTTATTGTTGAGAGGGTGGAAGTGACTAAAGTTTTTATTTGGTGTTAGCAGTGTGATGCTAAATTTTTTTCCACATTTGGAAGTGGACAAGGTAGTGATAAAAAATCATTAAAAAGTGAACAAGTTGTCCTCGGCTCCTGGATGCTCCAGAGGTGCTCAGACAAAGAGACAGCAAATCTACTGCAGGCACCCAGAAAGGGATTTTTTTTTTCTCTATACAAAATAAACCCCGTTTTGATGTTTCTTTAGGAAGGAAATTGAGTCTCTGAATGACTTGCAAATGCTTTGTGCCTTGTAGTGGCCTGTACATTTCCTGAATATCCAGATCTGATTTAGATTAAGGCCTTTTTGGGCGTGGTTGGGGTAGAAGGTCTGGCTAAATAAGAGGAAATTTGTACAGTTTTAGTCCAAGGCCCAAACGCTGTTAATTACATGTGTATAAGCTATAAGTTGTAAGAGAGGGGCTGCATCTGCCTTTGCAGTAGTCATCCACTGCTTCACCCTTCTTTGTCCTTTCCTCCTCTTTCAGAGGGAAGAGAAGCAAGAAAAGCAAACAAAGTCTCCCCAAACTGCTCTATGTGTTTGACATCTGTATTTGGGTTAGATAAAGTGTCTAGAGTTTAACTCAAAGGAAAAAATAGACAGGAAAAATCAGATTGGTGGGTGTTGCTTAAAATGCAGTTGTTGTGACCAGCCTTCACGTGGGTATGCAATGAAGCACGAAAAGTAGAAAAGCTAAAGGTGAAAGCAGAAAAAGACTTTCCTGTGCAAAACTCCAGAAGAAATGTCAGCTTCTTCACTCTGCTAACTGGAGTAACTGTTCCCAGGTACCTCAAGTTTCCCTCTGTAAACCCACCACAGTAGCACACCTCTCAATAGGAGGCCAAAATATTGAAGACTTGGTTTGGGTCAAGTTGTGGTGGTGCACTATTTTTAGTGTTGGGAGCTGAAGAGAGGTTTAGGAATAGGTTTGGAAAGGTTTGGCAGGAGTGGTGCATTGCTGTCTATGCCAGGCATCTCTGAGCCATGACCTCCTCCCATGTGGATGCAGTGTCTGCTCCTCCAGAAAGAAGGCAGTGGGCTGGTGGAGCTGCTGGAATCATAGAATCTTTCATAGAATCTTTAACGTTGGAAAAGACCTCTGAGATCATCAAGTCCAGCTGTCTGCCAAATATCACCATGTCAACAAAATCTTGTCCTAGAGTGCCATATCTACACTCTTTTGAATTTTTCCAGGGATGATGAATCCACTACCTCTGTGGGCAGCTTGTTCTAATGTGTGTCCAGATGTACCTTGTTACATCTCAGTAGCAAACTGAGAGTTATCTCATGGCTGGTGTATCATGGTTCCACCACTCTGGAGCATAGGAAGCTCCACAAGATGCCATATGTATGATTTGAAAAGCTATTTCAAGCGAAATTTCTTACTCTCATCATGTGCCGATGACAGTGAAAATTTAGGAGAATTCAGTGCTGTCCATATTGTGGTAAAGGACCATGCTCTGCCAATATCTGGGTAGCCAGAACACATTAATGGGAACAGGGGATAGGTTTATAGCTTTGACCCCTTCTGTTCCCTTTGTTTCTGGTCTTTCTTCACTCTGTCCACCATCTCCATCACTGCTGGATCTAGACCTGGTTTGTCAAGGTAGGAAAATGCAGGCAGTCTGGAATAAGTAGGGTGATCTCTGGATTTTGTAAGGTAAGTGGAGTTCACTACAAGCTGCAGAGAATACTCCTTGCCAATTTTTAATATTGGTTCTTATGAAGATTTTGATGGAGGTTTAGGAGCTCAGGTAGGTGCTGTATATTTAGGGTGAGATGTGGCAGCTGCTGTTTGTGGACAGATGTGTTTGGAGAGTGGAACTACGGAGTAAAGCATGAGGAGCTTTTCCATTTTTAAGTGAGGCTCTTGTTTTCAGTTAATAATGGAAAATCATGCAGCTGAGTAGCTTTATGCTCGGTAAGACATCTACGGTCTAATCCAAAGACAGTCAAAATCTATGACTCTTGAATGGTTTTAGAGCAGGCTACTGAAGTGCAGAATAGATACAATATATGTAAAATATGGTATATGTATATTTTTGAAGAGGTGTGGTTTCGATACTGTACATGAGCTCACTATTGACTAAGGGACTGTATGGAAAAGCAATTAATTTCCTTTCTCTTAAGACAAAATACTTTGCAAACAATGTCTTCTGCTTGCCTGCTACAATATTCAGTGGAGCTGGGGACTGTATTCAAGGGCTAGAGGAACACAGACAAGAAAATGTATAATCTTGTTTTGTAGAGCATACTTTCTCCAGGAAGAAATAAGTTGAGCAGGACAGCTGTACTGGTAAAAATGAGGCATACCACGAAGCATTTTTCATATGAGGTTTTGAAAATACTTACTAAAGGGCAGCACCTCTTAGCTCCGTGTGAAAAACAGAGCATTTTGGATAGAGAGGACTTCAAGAAAGTGTCAGATTCACATAGTGTCTGCAGATGCAGGAATGGGCTCCCCAGTTTAATTTTTTTGGCTTTGTTCATTTAGGTAGGCAACCTGATGAGTCAAAAGTCAATGATGATGGAGAGGCCCCAATAGGCTCAGATGTTCCATTCCTAATTCCGTTCTCTCCACCTCCCCTTTGCAAAACCGGCCAGCCATGGGGAGCTCCCTTCATCCCACCCACACTCATTCCCTGGCTGAGAAGAAAAGCAATGGCACAAGAGAGGCACCAGCAGAACAGGTCCGTGAATGGTCTCACATGGCACAAGACCCTTTTCTACCCAAGCTACCTTTTCAGTACATTAATTTATTATGAGATACACGTAGCCACAGTGAAAAACATTGTGTGTCTGTGTAAGATGTTGCTCAGATAGCTGCCGCCTTCTACATGAGGACCAGATGCTATTCCCCCCATCTGTGTGTCGGGGCTACATTTAGACCTGCCAGTGATTAGGCAATCTTTTTTGTCTGAGTGAGATGCTCCTGCTGTTGCTTTCCTAGCAACCCTATCTTGTGCATCTCCTAAGCTGCCCTGGCAATAGCCCTGGAAATTCAAATCCTTCATGTTTCCCCCTCATAGACATATCACTGGCTACCAGGAACATTCTTCGTTTCTGCATTAAGTCAGTTTGAGCTTCGTTAGGGCAAGAACTGAAAATATACTGCAGAGAGATCATCCTAGAGATTATAGGGATAATACAATGGTCTGCCACTTACAAAATTATAGTGCTAGTGATGGGAAAGGATTTACTCGGTGGATTTCACTCTTCTGTTAGGAATGACACTAGGAACTCCCAATCTCCTCATAAAGATCACAGATAAGACATTAAATAGCATTTATCTGTCATTTATGAGTGATCTGGGTAGCATGGAAGGTAAAGACAGTGATTAATTAAAGCTCTGAAAGTGTAAGGCTGGCTGAGAGCCCCAGCCCTCTCCTGTACCCACTTCAACCCAAGGCAGGGGAAATCTGGAGAGGACTGTCAAGCTGTTAAGAAACAGCCCTCCCACAGAGCAGAAGAGACAGTGATGGAGCTGGGTCTGAAAATCTTACCAAATATGTCCAAATATTTGAAATAAACTCAAACATTCAGTGGCTGCTCAGCCATACCTTTTACATTCAACCCACAACAATTAGTGTAAACCAAACTCTGATTTATGTAGAGGAAGAAAATATATTTGGAGAAGTGGAGTTTGACATTTTTAGGGCAGCTACATTTTCCTTATTTCTTTATAAGGATTGATTAATGTTTTTTTCATTGTTGAATGTCAGTGAACATTGAGCTTGCACTCAGCAGACCACCAAATGTACCAGTGAAATGACAAAGAACAGAATACATGGGTATATATTTCAGATGTATTGAGTGCTTTCTCCAAAGTTTTACTGATCTCTGTAAGATATTTTTTCATACTTAGAGCTTATATATTATTTCTATAAAATAACTGCGGAGGTGGAAAGAGCAATAGGGCAGCCTCTTATGACCCTGATCTTGTATCTTGCTCTGTGTATTCACATGTGAAAACATTTGCTGAAATATTGACCCATAGTTCCTGAAGTCATGCATTATTGTATTTTCTAGAGGTGTGAAATACCTGCACTGACCTCATCATGTGAGAACTGGATTCCTCGAGAGTTTTAAAATCATGCTATTGTTGGTAGGTATCTACAGAAGTGCTGGGTTGGTCACGTTTGACTGTTAAATGGTGGAAAAATTGATGGAAAATAAGTAAAGTGAAAATACAGCTTTAGTTATCTTGGGGGAAAACTAGAACTGCAACTGTTTGTGAGGCTGAATTAGGACACACAAAAAAAGGAGAAAAAAGAGAAAGCTGAGCAGGACCTAAATTAAGGTTACAAAATCCTGTAATTGAAGTGCTTCTTTGCAGGCATATCAATTCTACTGTGCCTTTCTCTCTCTGGGGATGTTAACACCTGCACCCTAGAAAGAGTGTATAGCGTCATTTACCGTTTACTTATTTTCTGTTAAGGATTCAAACTTACGATGTTCTGGCACAAGACTGGGGATAAACAGCAAAAACCCCCTCAGTGTTTAGTTTAAATCAAGGAAGACGTGTAAATGCACGTCCCTCACCCTACCGTCTCATACCTTTTACAAAGCAAAGCAGATTTCCTGATCCAACTGTCCCTTTGGTAGTTCATGTAACTGATCCTTTCCAAGTGGAGTCATCTATGAGCAAGTGCAGGAGAAGCCACTTGTCACATTCATTTACCCTGTTAGTTGTATTAGCAATTGGTGACTGAGAAGGCAGCAACCAAACTCTCCAAAGAGTGAGTAAATATGCTTGGATTCTGGAGCCAAGTCACATTTCATGGATTTCGTAGAGATTACGCCTGGTCTCCTGCTCATCGCCATCACATTTTACTCGGTTCCCAAGGTGGAGAGGAATATTCCTCTTGGCAAAAAGTGAGTGCTGTTGGTGGAGCCTGGGAAGCCTCTTACGCCTCTGTGATTGTACGGATCAAGGTGATATGTGTTGGTGCGTCGCTCCTATGAGTAGCAGAGATGGCAGAATTCTCACAGCCTGTCCAGGGGAAAATCCTTTCCAGACGTCAAAGCTGTTGATCCCAAGCATACAAAAGCACCTGATAATTAAGATGAAGCTTGAAATGTAGACTGAGTTGAGATTGTTATCCTAATGTGGAGCTGCAAGTATCGTGAACGTGCTCAGGCACCAGAAGGGATGGGTTAGAAAGGTTCAGATCTGTGGGTCTGGAATAGGCTGTCACGTCCATTGAAGTACCTGCACTTACAGGCTGGAGAGTTTTTCTATAAAACTCAAACAAAGCGTATCTTCATATTTCCTAAAACCAGTATCCAATCTCACCTAAAGGCTGTAAATCACAGTGAGGCCATAACCTTTGATGTTTATACAATGGTATCTGCCACATTACAAAATTTAGTACTGAATTGTTAATCTAGGAATGTGATTTTGAGATGCCCGAAAAAAATGCTAGCTTGATTTCTGTAACAGAAATAGGTATGTTTGGAATAACGGAAGTGAAAACCCCATTCTGGAAGCAAAGGTTTATTAATTTTGGAGGTCTGTGATTTCTCATAGAGGAACAATTAGGTACATTAATTTTCATACACAGAGTCACACAGCATAACTAGGTTGGAAAAAGTCCATTTAAATCATCGAATCCAACCATTCCTGTCCTCTCCTAAACCATATCCTTGAGCACCTCATCTGTCCGTCTTTTAAATACATCCAGGGATGGTGACTCAACCACCTCCCTGGGCAGCCTGTTCCACATCCTCACAACTCTTTTGGTGAAGAATTTCTTCCTGACATCTAATCTGAATCTGCCCTGGTGCAGCTTGAAGCCATTTCCCCTTGACCTATCAGTTGTCCCTTGGCTGTAGAGACCATCACCCACCTCTCTACAACCCCTTTCAGGTAATTGTAGGTAGTGATAAGGTCTCTCCTCAGCCTCCTCTTCTCCAGACTAAACACCCCCAGCTCCCTCAGCCGCTCCTCGCATTTTGCTCCTCAAATTTTTGTATCACACAAATTTATTATTTTGAACAGGTGCAAAATGGATGTCTGAGTTGCAAGTCTCCTGGTTAGTCCGTTTTAGATAAGATGCTTACAAATGGAAGGAAGGCTTGCTGGGCCTGTGGCTAAGATTGCACTGTGATGTGGAAATTAATGAAGCTAATGTGCATCAAAACCAGAGTGACCAGCAGGTCATAGGAGGTGATTCCTCCCCTCTACTGGGCTCTGGTGAGACCACATGTGGAGAACTGAGTCCAGCTTTGAGGGTTCCTGTATGAGAAACACATGGTATGAGTCCAGAGTAGGACATGAAGATGATCAGAGGGCTGGAGCATCTCTCCTATGAAGACAGGCTGAAAGTGTTGGCTTTGCTCAGCCTGGAGAAGGGAAGACTCTGAGTAGAACTTAGTGACATTCCAGTACTTGAAGAGGACATACAGGAAAGTTGGAGGCCCACTTTTTTAGAGAGTGTAGTGATAGGACAAGAGCTAATGGCTTTAAAATAGAACAGGGGAGGTTTAGATTAGGTATTATTAAAAAATCTCTCTGTGAAGGTGGTAAGGCCCTGGCACAGGCTGCCCAGAGAAGCTGTGGCTGCCCCCTCCCTGGCAGTGTTCAAGGCCAGGTTGGATGGGTCTTTGGGCACCCTGGTCTAGTGAAGGGTGTCCCTGCCCATGGCAGGGGGTTGGAACTGGAAGATCTTTGAGGTCCCTTCCAACTCAAACCAGTCTGTGTTTGCAAAAGAGATTTCAAGGCTGTGACAATTAATATCTGGTGGAGAGAGTTTTAAAAACTAAAAAAAAACAGAAACAGTTAAGGAAGTGTTTCTGCAAGAGCTGAGTCATTTGATTCTTGCAAAGTCACTGAGTTTGTCAGTATGCTAACATGCTGGATTTTCAACGCTTTTCTGATTTTACTAATAAAGCATGTTAAATGTATATCTTGTTGTTCCTACTGTGTAAGCATATGCTGTTTTCTATGGTGACTTTGTTAGCTTTCATGTGGCTGTTTTGAAGTATTCATTAGATTGAAGACCAAAACATTTAATGGATCTGTTGTTATCTAACACTCATCACCTTGTCTTTTAAACCTGGTGATATTCTTCCTTGATTTCTAGCAAGTTATTAGGGTTTGTGTATATTTCCAAAAATTTAAGACTGGAAACTTATCTAAAAATAAAGGACTCTTTCCAAGGAATGCTGTTCAGAATGTTGTATTTTCTGATGGTAATACAGGGGCTATGTGAAGAGGTGAGGTTAAGATGGCTTCATGCCACCCAGTGCTTTCCTTGGACACTGTTACTTCCTAGAGGCAGACTAGATTGGTGTTAAGTTCTATGTAGCTGTTGTGACACATCCCACCTGCCTCCTGTATCCTACAAATATTCCTAAGGGAATATGCAATGTAACACAGAAGATGGATGGCTTGTAGCATCTCTCACTAGATTGATATTTTGTTGTTGTTGTTGTGGGTTTTTTTTTTTATGCCACTAGTGAAAGGGCCAAGGAAAGGGTGCGAATCTGGAAAACAAGGATGTTTTGTTTTTTCTTATAAAGCTGTGATCAGTATGAGTGCTGAGCAACATTATTACTGTAATAATTAGAAAAATTAATTGAAAGCAAAAGTGAAATTAAAAGGAAATTGAATTGCACTTGCTTTTCATATTGTAACGACTAAATTGCCCATTACTATAATAACTCATCCAAAATGTTGCTGCAGACAGCTCAAGTGGTTTGTTAGAGGGATGGGCTGGATTTCTCTCACCTATCTTTAACTGCTACTAATGCTAAAATTAAAATACTTGCCATTTTCATTGACATTTCATTCTGGCAACCACTGACAGAATTCAGTGAAATCATTCTTTTGAAAATATCAGTTATTTATGTGTGGTTCCTATTTAATATTTTGTTAGAAGGCCAAAGTGCATTGACCAGGACAGAAATAATGTACTTTGGATTAGCTGTATTCAAGTTTCTTTAAGTGATTTGTTATTAGATTCTGGATTAGTTCTCTCAAATGTGAAAATAGTAGGAAGAACTACCTCCTAAGTGGTGGCACATAGCTGGGGATTTCCTTTTCCTATCTGAAAGTTCAAAGTCTGTGGTGCCTGGGAAATGCAGCATAAGAGAGTTCAGATTGCAGAAGAGGAGTCACAGGAGACCTGCATGATGACTCTCACAAAAGTCCCACTGCCACAGCATTTTTTTTCCCAGATTTTAGTAACCTGTTTTTTGGTTTTTTATTGTTTGGGGTTTTTTTTTTGGCATTTGCATTTTCACAACTGAAAAATGAATTGGTCTTGTACTGTTATTACTAGAAATACTGGCTTTTAGATTTGACTAGGAGGTTGGACCCCTGCTGCTTTCAAATCCAGCAAATATGGTAGCTGTATGAAGTTTACCTCAGAATATTAAAAAAACTGTCTGCAGCGTTCTATATTTTACAAGAAGAGGGTTACAAAGATGGGAGGAATGCACAGTTCCATGGTTTTCAATGGAGCTAGAATATCTCAAAGAAATTCCTCACCCCCATCACTCACCCCCCAAAATCTTAGAAAGCTGAGGCAGAAATACCGAAGAGACCTGTCTTCACAGTTTGTATTTCACTTCCCCACGCTGACACCATCCTTCCTACCTATACAGCCCAGTTTTCTGATGCCCCTCTACTTCTGTTTTCTTGATCCCTGAGTCCTTTCATGTGATGTTTGCATATAATTTCTTAATATATATACCCTGCCTATGGGTCTGACTGTTAAATCATTACTTTCATTCTGAGGATATGCTTCCTCTAAATACTGTGTGTAAAGATCTTCACCTAACCTCTATAAGTCTTCAGCCCTGCTGCTGGTGCCAGCCATGACAGTCTCTTCTCTACCTGCTTAGTGCTCTGCCTTCTAGGTTGTCCCTTAGGAATGGAGTAATTTCCAATAATTCCCACCCCGCCCGCCCCTTTTTATCAAGAAGACTATGTCTTATTTAACTGCATGTTAAAATCCCACTCCTTCTGCCAGACCTGTGGCACACTCAAATGCACAGATGGTGGGTTGCCCTTTCTTGTGTGTGTCCTGCGGGGGAGGAAGATGGAAAGAGGCTTTTCCTTTAGGCTAGGCTTTGGCACAGAAGCAGCTATGCCATCAAAGCTGACAAATAGCAGGCAGGGCAAGGTATTAGGCTGGTATTCAGCAAGCCTAGTTTCAGTCCTTGGCTCAGTTTCCAGTACACCAGGTATGAAATTTTCCTTCCTTTCTAAGGTGTTGTGAGAGTAAAAACATGCTTGTGTTTTACAATTGTGGATCACTGGTGACTGCAGTGTGAGAGGTAAAATGTGGGTTTCCAGTTCTCTGCTTAAAAACGCAGCAGAATGAAGTTGGGTGTTGGTTTTGGGTTCTATCCTCTGAGGAGTGGATGGTTAAGTGGCTCACTACAGTGATGGGCTGTGTGGTTTGGTGCTCCTCTGAAGATATTCAGGTGAATCTGTGATGTAAGAAGGTGCAAAGGACAGAAATGTTGTTGGCGAGCTTAGCTCTCCTGCTGTGAATCTGATGCTTTTAAACTGAAGTATCCACAAGAATTTGCATCCACAAGCAAGATGGAAAGCAAGAGTATCTGGGCTTGTGTGTTGTAAGAAACATGTACTTCTTGGGAGTTCAAAGAACGGCTTAATTAATTTTTGATAGGAGGAAAAATATCCCCTTATTAAATTCTAATTGCAGTGTTTAAGATTTTTTACTTCATTTTATAAACTCTATTAGAAATAGGGTAAAAAGAACCTTGATAAATCACAGCAGATGTATGTCTGTAGACTTTAGACCATTCCAAAACCTCTGATGGGACAAGCACCACTGACATACTTTCCAGTCTCAACCATCAAATGAAGTGTTTACAAATTAGAACACAATGGCCAGTGCTTTCCTTTTTGATAAAAAAATAAAAATGAAAATAAAGGGCTTCAAATGATTAAATCTGTTATTGAACCTTAATTAGCCCTGGCCCTTTGACACTGTGAAAACCACATAAAGATAAATAATATTTACAGGGTTTTTTTGTATGGACAAATTGTTGTTTATAGAATGCAATGTAGTATGAAATCCTCTGTTCTCTCACGATCCAGACCACATAGTGACCAAGGTTTCAGTCTCAGTTGGCGATTCCAGTTGAATAACTGGAACAGAGAATGGGTAATCATCATGTAAGTGCGACCAGCCATGAATGGCAAAATGCTTAGCAATGCCTCTGATTTGCACTGTCTCTGTGGCTTCTTTTTAGACCAATAGCTCTTAACGCCGCTGTGCAAGTGTTTGCATGGCAATACTGCTGTGCTAAATACAGAGACAGACTTGCCAATCAGAAACGGGAGAAATGGACACTATTTTAGGCCTTGTGAAGCACTGGGGAGCTTTAAAGTTATCCTTACAATATTTTTTTTTTTCCAAAGTGAATTAACCTTGAATTTGTCAAATTAGTGTTATATCAAATAAATGAGTACGTGATCATGATAAATATGTATTGGAGTTCTTTAAGTGGACCAAATTCTGCCACTGAATTATATTGCATCTTCTCCCATAAGAGATGTAAATAGGTAGGATCTGGCCCTCAACTCTGTTTAGTACTTCTGACTTCCCTAGAGAAATGTCCGTATAGAGACTGATTCATTCCTGATCATGCTAGGATTTAATTTGCAAATTAAATAAATCTCAAACATGTGTCTTTGCTGTTTCAATGAATTTTAACTGATTTGATTAATATTAATCACTAGAGTCCATCCTTTCTTGGCTTTCTGAATTTTCTTCTCTCACTGTTTTATTGACCAATATCACACTATTTTCCCTTTGTTTATGCTATACAGTGCTTGTCTCTTTTCCCCAACTGGGAAATTAAACAAAATTCCTTGCTACAGAAAGAGGGCTCTGTCTCCATCCTCCCCATTTGAGGGTGCCATATGCCCAATTAAACCCTTCTTTTCACCTTGATGATTATTTTTTGTTAAAGATGCAGACGTCCACAGCGTACAGACTGAGCTAAAGAATTGAGGTTGGACCTGGACCAGCAGAAGACTCATTGTTCGAGTCATGTTGGTACAGCTTGAGCAAACACTCAAAGCAGCTGGTCAGCTCCAGATGGATTTCATCTCCAGTCAACCGTTACATGCAACCTTGCTTCCAATGCCTTACCTCTCTCTGCCCAGGCCCTCTGTCTATTATATTTTTCCCAACAAATCTCTTTGTCATTTCTCATGTTCTTTGGAGCAGCTAGGTAGATTTTGTGGCTATTTCATTTTTGTTTTGGCTGGAGAAATGTTTTCTTCTTTCTTACCATCTTCTAAACAGAAGAAAAACAAGTGAGAACAGAACGACAAAGAGCTCCCCTTCTTTTCACTACAGTTCCCTGCTTCTTTTTCCAGAGTAGAAAGGCAGAGCAGGAAGAGATGGAGAAAGTGAAAGCAAAAATGCACTTAAATCTGAAAATAAAGGAAAGAAAATTCCTTTTGAAATAAAGATTAAAATAATTTTATATTTTCCCATACAACACTCATTCAGTAGCATTTCTATAATTTCTAAAGGACATTCCTGTCCTTAGTGAAGACCTCCTTTTAGCTTTGCAAAGTGTTTGGTTTAACTTTTTTATTTTTTTTTCTCATCATCACATACTAAGCAGATCTGGTCTTTTTTATATCTTCTGACAGCTTTAAGCCAGCTATTTCTTCTGGGAGTTGAGGCTGCGTATGTGTTAGTACATGAAATGTGCTTGGATCTGACCTTATGAGTCTGAGCAGCCAGTGCCTGGGTTGCCAGATGACTGTGTATTTGGACCAGGGTGGATGTGTGGAGACCACCTTCTCCTGGACACCCTCCTGCTCCTGGGAACTTCTGGGTGACACTTTAGCTGGCACAGGCCCAAATTGTGCCATAATTGGATCAGTCCAGCAGTGGAGATGATCCTTCTTTCCAGGATTCAAGAGTCTTTCCAGACATTGCTTAACTTAGTAGTATAGATACAAATGGAGAGTGTTCATGCTTTTTGTAGGTCCACTGACTGGCTGGATCTCAGAAGGGGACTTTAATTATTGAAGTTATGGGGAATACTTTATTAGCTAGTTTTCAGAATTGAAACAGCCTCTTTCCTGTTAGAGGTTGAGCAATATCAACCAAGACTCAAAAGAGCGAGAGACGTGGGTCACAAACACAGTGTGATGAACACACAACTGCAGCAGCTCATCCACGGAGCACTCTGGGAACTGGTCCTTGCACTTCAGATGTAACTTTACTGAGAAACCCAGGCAATCTGGGCTCGGGCTGATGACGTCTCTTACAAATCATAAACCCACGAGGCACCATAGCAGTTAATTAGAAGAGCCCCAGGTGGGAAAACACAGTTCATGTTCTGACCTGACCATCATCTGTAGAGATCAAGACTGATTTGCTCTACCTTTGAGTTAATTCTGTGTTTATCTAACTGATGTTTAGATACCAACCAGGAGAAATCCACCTTGCTGATTGTGCATCACGTGGCTGCATTGGCAACAATGTGGGTTAGACTGCAACTCAGCAAGATGCTGCTGTCCAGATTCTTCCATGTCAGCCTGTCATTACTGTTGTCTCCAGAACAGACAAAATTATAGGTGACAGTCCCAGCAATAGCATGCAAGGAGCAATCATGGGTCTGTTTTCACGAAGCAACAACCCAGAATGCTTATCTAAATACCTGCAGGAGTCAGTAGCCATTAAACTCCCCAGTCTCTGATATGGGCCAGAGCCAGATGTGAGCAAATTCTCAAGTTACAAGTTAGTTACAGCCAGAGGTTTTACAATGTGGTTTCACTAGGCATTTGTGCTGTCTAAGTTAACTATTAATTAACCTCCCATCAAATGATGTCAAAACTTGCTCCACAAAAACCAATTGGCATAATCATCCCAGGTTTGTTTTTTTCCTAGTTGACTTTATTGATTATGCAGTAAAAAAGGTTACCTTGGCAGGGTTAGATTGCATTTACTGTCCACTGAGGAAGTAATTATTATTTCTTTTTTCATTCAGATCTTTGAGAAGTACTACATCTTTGTGAAGATATTTTATTTCTATTTTTAGTAGAAATGACAATATCCCATCCTGATGTGATGAGGCTCACATGATATTACGTTGGGTGACCTCTGTTCTTCTCCCTCTCCCTCTTTGTATTCCATTGATAGCATTTTGTTAAACAAGTTTTGAAATAAGATTTTACATCCTTCTGGCAAGGACATCACCTTCTTGTTTGTTCTGTGCAGTGACAGGCAGACTTTTTCAGAGTTATACAAATTTCATTCAAAATATCCCCCTTTCTGAAGTGAAGCGTTGCTACTTGTTATACTAGTTTATTAAATAGGATTTGGTAGAAGGGAATAGCTTGCAAAGTTGGGTTTCTGTGGTTGCTCTGGTCACCAAACATTTCAAAACAATTGGACCCTCATCTATCTGTTCCTTTTGTCATTGGGACTGCAGTGCAGCAGTATAAAATAAGAACGCTGTCCCTTCCCATGTCTGGACTGGTGGCCTTTGAGGTGACCTTTTTCAAAATTACAAGCTAGGGTGGTCTGAATGCCACCGTTAATTCACGTTAGCCAAGAAACTGCAATATATATCACTTCATATGCCCAGCATGGCCACTAAATGCTCAGGCTGCCGCAGTCCTGGAATCCCAGGGCTTGTGTGGACAAGTAGGCACCAGTTTTAGCAGTGCCCCCACCATCAGCATTCACAGGTTGTTTACCAAGTTATTTTGAGAAACTCATGGGAAGTCAAGAAGCTGAGAGGGATCTTCAAAATAGATGTCTGTCATGTAGCATTTGTAGAATTTATTGTCTGCCAGTTACCAGTGCTAGGTCTGTGAGCCATGTTTGCAACATCAGATGGAGAGATTAGGTACTCGTTTTGTAATTAGTGGGAGCATTACTTTGTTTTTATTGCAGTAGTGCATAGAAGTTCCAGCAGAGATTGAGGCCCTCTCTGTGATAAGCATTAGATTTATGTACAATAATAATTAAAGTCCTTGCCTCATACTCCTATGGAGGTCATCTGAAGGATGCTGAGAGATTTCAAAACAAATAAGGCGATTATGAAACGGATCCACCTTGAGCTGTTCAGCTCCCAAAGTTGCAAGATCAAGACCACACACAGCTCTCCCTCTTCATGTTGTTTATGAACGGTTTACAAGGGGCTGTTCCCAGGGGGTCACTACCACAGGCACTCCAATATTATACCCACTTCTAAAACGGCCTCCACAGAATCGTTATTATTAACATTTTTTCAGATGTTATAAAATAATGGCTTCACAGTGAGTTAACTAGTCTCTAGCTTAGTTGGATAGGGAACAATATAATTTATGTGCTCTGAGCTTTCTCATGGATTAAATTTATCACTTGGTCAGTGGAAGTGCCCCTGTTTGACAGATGTAGGCCATTATTGAACAATTTGGCCTTCAAAACAGTGACTGTATTTGGAAAAGTACTCTTGGCATAACTAACCTCTATTTTAGAAATCTATAACTTAACATAATGTCTTGGGAGACCTTCCTTATGTTGACAAAGACATGGAATAGACTACTTCTGAGAACATCTTAATAAATGAGATGGTGAAGGCATTGTCAGCAGAAAAAAATCCCAGGTTGGACTCTTCCACTACTCTTCTCTCACTAAGATGATGGCTCCTGTCAGCTCCTGAATATAATTAAATTTACCTGTTTAAAATCTTAGAAATAATGAGTCACATTGAAATAGAGTTGAGTGGTGAGAGTGCAATAGTAGGGAGACAAGAGGATTTTGTCTGGGGTGTACCTGGTGAGGGGGAATGATCAGAGGTGACCTTAGGGCAAAAGCGAGTGGGTGGGGGATCTGCTCACAGGTTATCTCATGAGAGAAAGACTTTGGCAGTCTCACAATACTGAGACCATGTTGCGATACAAAAGACTTTGCATGTATATATCGATCCCAAGCACAACTACAGGCTGGGTGGAGAAGGGATTTAGACCAGTCACAAGGAGAAGCACTTTGGGATGTTGGTGGATGAAAAGCTGAACATGACATAGCAATGTGTGGCTGCAGCCCAGTAAGCCAACCATATCCTGGGCTGCATCAAAAATAGAGTGACCAGCAGACCAAGGGAGGTGATTCTACACCTTTGTGTAGACCCCACGTGGAATACTGAGTCCAGCTCTGGGGCACCCCATGTAAGAAGGATGGAGAGCTGTTGGAGTGAGTCCAGAGGAAGGTCACAAAGATGTTCAGGAGGCTGGAGCACCTCTCCTGTGAAGACAGGCTGAGAGAGTTGGGCTTGTTCAGCCTGGAGAAGAGAAGGCTCAGGGGAGACCTGGAGGGACCTGCAGGAAAGCTGGAGAGAGGCTGTTTGCAAGGGAGTGTAGTGATAGGACAAGGGGGAATGGGTTTAAAATAAAAGAGGGGAGATTTAGATTAGATATTAGGAAGAAATTTTTCACGCTGATGGCTGTTAGACACTGGCACAGGCTGCCCAGAGAAGCTGTGGCTGCACCCTCCCTGGCAGTGTTCAGGGCCAGGTTGGTTGGGGCTTTGGGCAACCCGGTCTAGTGGAGGGTGTCCTTGCCCATGGCAGGAACTAGATGATCTTTGAGGTCCCTTCCAACCCAAACCAGTCTATGATTTTGTGATTCTGTGATGAGAAAGGACAGGGAAATCCAATGATTAGTGGACACACTGAACACGCAGTTTGTAGTGGTGACAGGGATGCATGGAAAATATGAATAAAAAGGGAAAAAGAAGAGCTGGTGAAAATTGTCCTATAATATTTGTTAATGTAGTAGTAAGGGAGTGAGTTATACTTGTAAAGTCCTTCTGAAGGGAAAAGGAAAACTCAAGTATCTTAAGTCTAGGCCCAAGTGAAAAGTAACAAGCCACTGTAGACAGGGACTGGGCAGAATGTGATGATGTAGGAATGTGACTTCAGACATGAACCTGCTCTTGCAGCAAACATGTTTGCTCAGCCTGTGGCCAAAGTCAGCTTTGAATTAGCCAAGGACACTGCAGCCTGTATCCTTTCCCCAGTGCTGGACTGAAAGGAGTTTTCCCTTTGTGGTGGAGTCTGTGAAGGCTGAAGCACTCCCTTGACTCTCTCTCCAGCATCCTCTCTCCTAGCTGGCTGGAGCATGACCCAGCCCTTCAGTGAATGCTGAATGTGCAAAACCACATGGGGTATGGGATAGTAGATCTGATCATGTTGCAAAATGTTCTTCACCAGCTAAAGGAGGCATGGTGTTGAGAGTCTGTCATGAAATTCAAGCTTCTGACATGGTGTCACAGTCACATTGACAACATCTCCTTCCTATTGCTCTTCCCCAACCCTTATGAACAACAACAATGAGTTGGGGTGGCAGCTGAGCTGGGAAACAAGACTAGAGTCTTCTGGGATGCTGAGTGCATGCAGTGAGGCAAGGGTGAAGCAACTCTGGCTGTGTCTAAGGATATCTCGGCCAGCAAGCAGCGTGCTCGCCAGGAAAGTTCATTGCCAGAGGCCACCCAGCCTGGGAAGGTCCTTAAAAGGGTGGTGTGAATGTTAGCTTGAATGTTTCCTCATATTGAAGAGACCTTAACAGCCAAATGTAATCCTTCTGTCACTCTCTCTAGCATTCAATATCAAGCAAGTGGCTTTTAATGCAAACAATTCAAGTTAAAGTTTGGGTGCAGATCAGCTCCACATAGACTTAACAGGGTGAGGTTCATGCATGTATTTAGACATCTTCATACATTCCTAGCTGCCTCTGTCCTTCATTTTTTTTTGCCTGTAAAGCACAAGACCAGATAATTTCTGCTGACCTTGATTAGAATAAAGGACTGAACTCATTTTATATCCAAACAATCTTTGTGTATGGGTGTTGGCTAATATCCAGTCACCACTGGGATGGAGCACAGCAGCCATTTTGTGTGAAGTAGATCTTACCAACAATTTTCAAGGAGTGGGAGAAGTGGCAAATAACTTCCTTAATTGAAAATTATGTGGGAATTTCACAGTGTGCAGAATATAATTAACCATACTGGAATCTGGCCAGGGAACCAAGGTTAACACCGCTGTACTTGCAGAAGTGCCACTGGTAAAGCAACACCTCCTGAAAACTTTAGAACCTAATCCATTCCTATAAAATAAATAAAAGGCGCGTCTTTGAAAGGTGGTGTACAGCTTTTATTTATATTTGGCCATTCCTTCATCACTTGCAACAGAAACAGTCAATCATTGCTGTACACTAAAATCAGGAGTATATACAACTCTTAATGACATATTTTTTTTAGTGAATCAAAGTTGAGTTAGTATATTGCATTATGCCAAATCTTTATAAAATTGAGCCAAAGTAATCTTATGTATGCAACACATTTTATCAAATGTGCAAGAAATATCTGGAAGAGGACTTTTGTTTATATATAAGGAAGGGGGAAAGTGAAGTTGGCAGCATATCATGCAAAAATTAGTTCAGTAAAAGGGGAAAAAAACCCAAGCTATGTGCCAGAGTTTCAGTCACAGTCAGATGAGCTTTACTGAGCTTGCAAGTACTATACAAATGTGAAAAACACACACTTGGTGCAGGAGGAAGTAAAGAAGGAAATAGCTAATGGAGAAGTCAGGGCTGTTTATGCCAATGGTGACGCTGCAAGTCAGCTAGAAAAATCAGCTAGAAATGAACTCATGCTTCAAGCCCAGATTTATCTCTCACTTTGCTGGAGCTGCATTGTGTATTCCCTAGGTTTTAGCACAGGACAGCTCTGGGTCTTGTGGAACAGCTGATGGATGCGTCTTCTTGTCCAAAGAGAGCTTGATTCTCACCATGGCTACAACCCAGTAAACCAACAGAACCCTACTGAGAACAGGAGTTACATTTGCATGCGATGTAAAACCTGAACTGGATGTGCAGAACTGGTTCTGGTGTGTCCCTAGGAACCTGTCCAGGTGAGCACAGCAAGACTTCTAAGCTCTCAGTCCTCAAGCCGTAGGTGGTGTGAGGACAGGAGAGTCTGTAACCTAAGAGATTATGAGGGTGGCATTTTAGAAAGTGAAATAAATGGAAATTGCCAAAAGTTATAGGTATGGTGCTTGTGTCTTTGCACTGATACTTGCAAGTGACACTAATGGGTTAGAGCAGCCAGTGAAAATATCTCGGTAAATTAGGAACACCTTTGAAAAAGTCCTTAATCTGCCCTTGGATAAAGCAAAGCTCACAGTGGGTTGTTTATTTATCCCCATGAAAAGCCAGATGGCCAAAGGCTAGTTATTTCACCAGAGAGTGTCCTGGTGCTTGGTGAGTGGAGTGGCAGGGCAGGCATGCGTGGGGCTGAGGTTACTGCTCTGGTTGTCATTGCCATGACTGAAGCAGGGTCTGGCCTTCCCTAAATTGGGATGATTATAGGTGAATGCATTTTGGGTAAGAGGGCTGAAGCAGCAGGAGCCACTGCCCAATAGGTAAGCAGGGTGTGGAGCTGCTGAGCAACCAGACTGGGGGTTCTGCCAGCCCTTCCTGGAGTGTTTGGCCAAATTCAGAGTGTTACTGCTCAGCACTCTGGGAGCAACAGGACCTAGAAGAAGATAGCAAGAAAGATCTCATTGTGGTCAGTCTGAGAGGAGGCTCTGAAGTATTTTTGATTGTAAGTCAGGCAAAGACACCAGGAGGTCTTCACTGAGCCCCTGCACAAACTGAAGCACAAAAAGGAAGCCTACATAGGGTGGAAGCATGGACAGTTAGCCTGGGAGGAATGCAGAGAAGCTGTTGGAGCAGCCAGAGATCAGGTTAGAAAACCTAAAGACCTTATAGAATTAAATCTGCCCCAGGGACATCAAGGGCAACAAGAGAAACTTCTGTAGGCACACCACCAACAAAATGAACACTAGCTAAAATGTGGCCCCTTTCTAGAAGGAAATGGGACACCTGGATATATGGGGTATGAGAAGACTGAAGTACTCAATCACTTTTTTGTCTCAGTCTTCACTGACAAGTGCTCCAGCTGTATCACCCAAGTCACAAAAGGCAAAGTCAGGGGCTGGGGGAATGAAAAGCTACCCACTGTAGGAGAATCATAGAATTATAGAATAGTTAGGTTTGAGACCATCTAAGGAACATGAAGGTTCACAAGACCATGGGACCTGATGACATGTATCCATGGGTCTTGAGGGAACTGGTGGATGAAGTGGCTAAGCCACTCTTTATCATATTTAGTATCATAGAATCCTTTGGATTGGAAGGTATCTCAAAGGTCATCTAGTTCCACCCCCCCTGCCATGGGCAGGGACATCTTCACTAGAAGGCTGGAACTAGATAATCTTTGAGATCTCTTCCAACTCAAGACAGCCTGTGATTCTATAACCGAGGCAAATCTTCTGCTTGATTCCTTGTTTGTTCAATGAAATAAGACTCTGTCACAGTCTTTCAAACTGAATGGTATTGCATTAAAGAAATACCTGGAATTATCATTAATTCCTCCACCCCGCTGGGAAGAATAAGATCTTGAATATTGACTGAGTGCTTTGGTCAAAAAGGTAACAATGTGCAGCTTGCTGCAAAAGTTTTTGCTGTTTTGTGTTTTGCATTCAGTTGCTAAATACTTCAGATTTCATTGGTGGAAATTTTATATTGATTCTGTTTCTTTTTGTTTCCATTATAAGGCTTTTAGTTGCTGATGGAAAGTTCTGCCCTTGAGTATGATCATAGCCAAGGGTAACATCCCCATGCCAAATACTAGAGGGGACCCCATAAGACCCTTAAATCAAGCAAATTGCAGTTAATAGTAATGTACTACAAATTACTAGCCCCACTCCCTTTCCCTCTCCCCCCGCCCCCATCCTCTGATGCAAAGGAAGGGGACAACAGGAACACTGAGGGGCTGGCAGGATTTAGGAGAAGGATGCAAAGCAGCTCTTGTAGCCTCTTGCTGAGCCCTCTCCCGGGCAGAAGTGGGCTGTGGGGCTCTCTGTCCCATCAGCAGGCTCATGGGGTGGATTTTGAGGTAAATCATCACAACTTTCCACCCAGCAAAAAACCATAAAGAACCACTTTAAAGAGGCTGAGACCTCCAGCTGGGCTGGGTGATGAAGGGAGTCAAGTCTCTGGAAAACATTGCTGAACAGTTAAACCCAGCAGCGTGTCAAAGCAGCCAATTCTCCAAACACAGCATTTCCTGCAGCCTGGGTCAGTTTTGCGGGGAGCATTGCCCTAGCAAGAGTCGCATGGCCGCTGTGGAAGATCAGGACATGAAGGACGGGATTGGTATACGTCCCACAGCACACAAACCTGGAGGCATTGCTCAGGCAAAACTTGTAGGGACCAGCCCCTTAATGCAATTTCACTGGGGCTTTGGATGCAATTTTTACACGGCATCTTTCTCCTTGACAAATCCAAACCCTTTCATCAGTGATGACTGGCACCAGCCCCCTGTGGCTCCTCTTGGACTGGATTCAAGCTGTATGTTGTTTTTTTGCTGTAAATCTTTCTACCCTAGTCCCTTGCCTCCTGTCCCCCTCCCACATTTTAAATTCTTCATTGATTTAATGCCCACCCNGCAGCTTTTCCCTGAGTACTTTTGGTTGATCCAGCAAAATGGATTTGGAAGAAAAGTGGTTCCAGGCTGAAAACTTGAAGAGGTTATACATGAGCTCTGTATGGAGATTGAAAAGCTCTGAGTTGTTATAGCAGCTGTCCCAGCTGAAAAAATGTCAGGGAGCAGGATCGTTTTCTGTGTATTTTATGGACAGGGAATAGGCCAGGTTCCCTGGTATTTGAGTAACTCTGGGGTTGTTCAGCCAACCCCTACACTTTGCAGGATAGTAATCGGATCCCCAGTGCCCTTGAAGTGTTCTTGCACTCGGTGTCAAAAGCAATAGGTCTATGCCAAGCGCTAAATGGACTTTTAAGTATGTAAGCCATTTTTGTTCTTGTAAAATCTAGGTTTGATTCCGTAAAAAGACTTGCACACCTTCTCTTCTAGGGAGTTTGATGCAATTTTTCTTCAGATCAAAGCTGAGTGAGCTGTTCTCAGGGACTAACTCCCTCTCAATATATTTTTTTTTCAGTTTCTTTTCCTTTTTTCTGTTTGTGATTAAGAAAGGATTTGTTTACAACTAATAATTTAAAATTGGTCAATTGCACTTGGAGCAATATATTGCAACCACTGGGTCATTTGCACTTGCTTTTCTAGTTAGCTGAAGTCTTTCACAAAATTTAAGGCCAGAGGGGACTGTTAGATCAACCAGTCTGACCTCCTGTACATCACAAGCCATTAAATTTCACCCAGTCAGCCTCCTGCTAAGCCAAATAATGTCTGAGTTTGGCTAAATCACATAACCCAGAAACATATCCAGCCTGGATTTGAAGACATCCAGGGACACAGACTCGAACACTCCCTTGGTAGATTGTTCCAGTGGTTAAAAATTGTGCCTTATTTCCTATTTCAATTTGGCTGGAAGTTGAATCCAGACTTTGGTTCTTGTTACACCTTTCTCTGCCAGGTGACACAGCCCTTTGGTATATGGTCTTTTCTCTCTGTGAAGGTACTTACATATGCTGTAATCAAGACAAATCCCAGTCCTTTTCCTAGCTGTTAAAAAAATAAGGTAAACAAATGGCACGTCATGATTTTCTCCCAATAAGGCAATTTATATTCCCTTTTAGAACATATTGAAAATCCTTCAGTGTCCTCCCAGGTATTTGACTATCCTTTTATGCACATGCATGATAGAATTGCAGGAAATCTTTCTGTCTTGCCAGAATATAGGGAAAATTCTATAAATCCTGGACCTCAATGAAGGCCTGCTCTGAGCATCCTCCTACCACCTGTTTTTTGGGCGATGCCCAGACACACACCTTTCTCTGGTCTTACCTTGCTATTTTATCATCTGTGAGGGGATGGGGTGACTGAACTCGTGAGAAAATATTTTTCCTGCTTGGCACATTTTCACATGTCAGAGGTTTTAAAAAGTTTTTGGTTCAGCAGAGAGCTCACAGATAGAAAGATAATTATGCTCCTTCATGAGAAAGTGGAGTCCCCTGGCATATCCAACCCAGTCTAGGACTTGAATCTCCATCCTTTTTACCCGAGCAGACCATTTTTGAGTAGATTTTGCTGTTGTTACACCTCTTCATGTTATCAGCCATGTGTCTGACCATGACTGTCCATATAGTAGATGGATATTTTCATCATATTACAGAACTGGAGCTCTCCTCTCCTTTGGGGACTTCTCTGATTGACCAAATTGTCACATAGTTATGGGTTAAAGCCATTTGATGAAGAAAGAATTTGGTAAAAAACCTAAAGATCCTTAGGGCTCTCGTGATGTCACATTGCTCCATATTCTTTGTTAGGTGTGTGCTGCTCTACATTTGGCTGCTTTAAACTGTTCTTTATTACTCCCAAGCCACTGCTGAAATGAAGCAGAATATTGTACAGCCTAGCTCTGATCACTGCAGCGCTCTCTGTCAGGGGCACCCATATGGAAAACTTGCCTGCTGATAACTACTTTTGGATATGTCTTTTAGCCAGCACTTGGTTCAGTTACTGCAGCCCTTACTGACTGCATATAATACTAATTTTAGGGAGATGAGCACACCCTAGAAGTTGACGTGTACTTCAGCTGGACACTTAGCAACCTTATAAACACCAGTCCGACTTCATTCTTGAGATGGCAAGACCTTTTCCCTGTAAAATTGTTCTGATCACCAATAATTATATCCTTGTCTTCCTGTTCCTTGGTGATAGAATCACTCATTATTGTCTTGTAAAAGTTGCCCAGGAATAACATCCAGCTACCTAGATTTTGGCTACCTGTACTGTGTAGCCTGCTATTGTGTTTTGGCACGTTACTGCGTGGTTTGAGCCTGCAGAATGGCTCCAGACTTCAAAGAGGCATGAAAATTGAATACAGGTTAGCCAATTGCTGCCTTAAGCATGTAAAAGTTATTTAGTAGATCTTGAACATCTTTCTCATTGTAATGGAGTCAAATGTTTCTTATCATGTCATGTCATAATGATGTAATAATGTCAGGTGATATGAACATGTTATTCACAATTTACTGTGCTTTCTACATGTTGGCCAGAAGTAGATGCCCAACACTTCTGCCTCCTTGCATATTTTTCAGCAATTCAAACATAATCTAGAATGATTTCTTAAATAGTGCAAGGACTTATGTCCTCTCTAAATATCCTTTATTGTTGTTATTATTAAGGATAGTTTACCCTGCTGTCTTTAGATTTCCATATCAATTTTCCATACTTCAGTTTTTACTTTACATTATTTGTTTTCTTCCTTCCTCCTCCTTCTGTCATATATTGCTCCTTTATTACTATCTTCCCCTTTTCCTTCACCAACGTGGCCTTTTAGCCGATGTCATTGTCATTCTTCATTATGCTTTTGGCTATCTAAGGAACTCCATTTACCATTTAGATTTTTGTTTCTTAGTTTTGAATGCCCAGTCAATTTTGTTTCCAATTTTATTTTCTGCTTGGAATGATCTTCTGTAGTATCAAATAAATTTTGTATGCATAACTATGTCTCTACAAAACTGTATTTCAGGAAGCTGGTGGTTGAAACTGGCATTTTTTGGTCCGTGACAATGTTCTTTTGATCAAGACTGATGTTGCAGTTTGTTGCCTGTAATTTTTACTTATAATGAAGTCTAATACAGAATTGTATTCTGTGCAAGGTCTTTTTTATTAAAAATGTTACAGACATTTGAAGAAAGTCTACAGATGCATTGGTATTGGAGGTGGAGGGATTTCTTGTCTCCATCTGATAGAGCCTTCCTACTTGCCATACTATCTCTGGTTCGACTCATTGGTCTATCAGAAACCTTCACCTCTTTTTCACAACTCACTGCTGGTTGCTTGTTTTATGGGATCTGTCACCCAAGATATATGCTTTCGAGGGTTTTTTTTTTTTTGGGGGGGGGGTTGTGGTTTGGGTTTTTTTCTTAAATTCTCGCTCAGAGTTTTTTTAAAAATGTGAGTCAGCTATGCAAGATATTCCCGTGGGACAAGGACTGACCCAGGTCAGGAGGAGCTGAGTGAAGACGGCTTTGCAGCTCCTCCTTTCTCCCTCTTTTGGGCCCCTTTAGAATAATTTCTGTGAAGCAGTTAAACACTTTTCCCTCAATCCCTGCTATGACATTTAGTTCATCCTTCATATTTACTGGGCCACGTGTGAGCTCTTCTATAAGAATAATGAGAATAAATACCCCATGTGGAGTCCTGCATATAAATTTCTATACTGGCTTGCATCTTCGTTTATCTTTTTTTTTTTTTTTTTTTTTTTTTTTTTTTTTTTTTGGTTATAATCTGTAAAAAGTGTCTGAATCTGGACTGTGAGCAGTTCCCCTCCTGCTACTTCAAAAGAGTGTATTATTCGTGTAATGAACAGGCTTAGTGCTGGACTTGACAAAACACTGGGAAATACACTGTTGGGCACAATTCTGAACTCGCAGGGAACTGGACTGGGTGACCTAATAGGGCTCTTTCATCTCCAGTTACTTATGATTTTCAATGCTAATTAAAACCTCACTAGCTAGTGGGGAAGAACATCACAGCCAATTCAAATAACTTCTGTTAAAAACTTTCCTTCTGTTTATTTTTTCCACTTGCCTACTTCATTTTTATACACATATCAGTTAAAAACACCCTTAATTACAAAAGCATCCAGCTATAAAACTACAGGACAAACAAAGCCATTTACACATAGCAGCTTGTAATAAATATGTAAAGGCCAGGAAATAAATTATTTGAGTTTATTAAGGAAAAAGAAAGTAATTTCTCTGGTACTACTCAGGTCTCCTGGTGTGCTGGAGCATGGCTCTGCTTTCAGCTCTACCTTCTGTTTGAGCGAGGACATTTACCTTAATAAACCAGCCTTCGAACTTCTGCTGATGGCTTGCCAGAGAGGGCAGCCCAAATCTGGTGGTTTTAGCCTCTTGTTCATCTGTGCTGTACGCCTGGGATATGAGCAGATGTTGGATGCTTGGTTTCTCCTGAGACCTGGGAAGATGATGGGGGACCAGGGTACCTGGTGCGACCTCACTTGCCACTGCTGTTGTGTAGCTGCACACATGTGAAGTCTGTGTCTGGTGTCAGCCCAGGGATGGACATGCTACAACAGTGAAACAACACAGGCATCTGCCCTCACGGGTTCGGTCACAAACCCAAATGATTTCTTCGGTTTCCTCAAGGTGACAAAATCCTTGACAGGATAGAGAAACTCTCTCAGAAAACCTGTCAAACCTGTAATCTGTTCTAGTTGAAGATGTCCCGGCTTATTGCAGGGAGGTTGGACTAGATGATCTTCTATTAAAACTAAATGGGGTGGGGGGTGGGGGGCACAACTGTTTAAGAGACATTAGCACAGAAGTGAATGGGATCCCAGAATAGTTTTGGTGGGCAGGACCCCTGAAGGTCATGTAGTCCAACCCCTACTCAAAGCAGGGCTGGCTTTGAAGTCCAGCTCTGTTAGATTGAAACACATCACATCAGATTATGAATATCTCCAAGGATAGAGGGTCTGCAGCCTCTCTGGGAAGTTTGTGCCAGTGTCAGATGACCTTCATGGTGAGATCTTCTTCCTGAATATCCAAATAGATTTCACAATATGTTGTTACTTACGTGATACTTTCACTGGGCACTGAGCAAACAAGGTCAAGGCAAATAATCATAAAGAAACCAAAGCATCAATACAAAATAATAAACATAAAATAAAATACTTAAGGCAATCTATTTATTACCTGGAAACTTTTTATCTATTTCTATTTTCTACCCTGAGTGGCTGTTACCACTGCAGTGATGAACTATCTAGGAATAGCATGGCAGTATTTACATCCACCTTGCTAAAAAGAATATTGAAATTCTCAAATGTGAGAACAATTAAGAAATAATATAGAGGTATATAGCTGATCACAGTAGGTAATTAACTTTTATTTCCAAGAGTGACAGCAGCCTTATTCCATGGTTATTTTCAGCATTTTGACAAATAGATGACAAAATATGAATATATTTGTTTGAAAAAGTCAATCTGCAAGTTTTTTTATATCTTATCATCATGTATTCAGATTTGTAAATCACTCTCAGCTCTCTGAATAGAAAACAGGATCCTTGAATTTCCCCCAGGACAATTACTCCAGGGTGACCTGAGGGTGGTAACTAGCGGTTAATGCTTCTGAAGTTAGCTGGGGTGGATCTAGAATTGGTGACCAGGTCATAGAACCTCATAGAGAGAAGGAAAATAGAAGCACACCTCTACCTGCTGTTGTGTGCTGCCAAAGACCACCAGGATACATCAGTTATGGTCTTTGTGAAAGGTCAGAAACAGAAAGGGGTAAAACTCTCAGGTCCTCCCTGGAAGAAGAATAGTTCTCAATTCTGCAAAAAGAAACAACTGGGAACTATTTGGGCTCAACTCAAATAATTTGGTTGGTTACATAATGTAATCTTAGATTGGAGGTCAATCAATTCTCTATTTAACTGGTTTGGTGTTTTGAGTGTTTTTTTTTTTTTTTTTTTTTTTTT
>VXBZ01002129.1:71298-144947 GCA_013399135.1 Heliornis fulica
TTTTCATTTTGTTCCAGTTAGAAACAAAGAATTCTGTTTTAGAAAGTTATCACTTGTAAAAAACTTTATTAAACAGAGACTGGATTAATCACAGAATCACAGAATTGGAGGGGTTGAAAGGGATCTTGAGAGATCATCGAGTCCAACCCCCCTGCCAAAGCAGTTTGACTAGAGGAAGTCGCACAGGTCAGCGTCCAGACAGGTCTTGAATATCATCAGAATAGACTCCACAACCCTCCTGGACAGCCTGNTGTAAGAGAGATGCTCCAGGCCCTTCATCATCTTCGTGGCCTCCACTGGACTCTCTCCAGGAGATCCCTGTCTTTTTTTTTTTGTACTGGAGAGCTCATAATCCTTGAACTGATTTACTTAGACAAATTATAATAATATACAAATTATAATATTATATTAATAATTGAATCAGACAAATAAAATCCAGATTAATTTTTTCTCTTCTGAAACAGATGTATGTCTTGTAAAAAAACCCATATTTTCTTGTTCATCCTGCTGCTGGCTTCCCTGAGACACCATTCTCTATCTTGGAGTGGTGGTGCTGGACTTTCCTATTGTGTGGGTTACTTTAAGGGTGAATGCAGTAAAGAATGTGCTCTCATATTAATGGGTCCAGAGTTTGGAAGGGACCTTTATAGGTCATCTTGTCCGATCCCCCTGCCAGAGGTAACACATGAACACATCCAGGTGGGTTTTGAGTATCTCTAGAGAAAGGTACTCTACAACCTCTCTGGGCAGTCTGTTTGAGTGTTCTGACATCCCAAGAGTGAAGAAGTTTTCCTCATATTGAGATAGAACTTGTGTTCTAGTTTGTGCCCCTTGTCCTGTCACTGGGCACCACTGAGAAGAGTCGTTCTTTAGGCATCCACCCTTCAGATATTTACAAGTGTCGATGAGATCCCCTCTCAGTTTTCTCCAGGCTAAACAGACACAGTTCTATCACCCTTTCATCATAGAATAGATACTCCAGTCTCCTAATCACCTTTGTATCCCTCCACTGGAATCTGTCAAGTAGTTGCCTGTCTTTCTTGAACTGGAGAGCCCAGAACTGGACACATAACTCCAGAGGTGGCTTCACCAGAGCAGAGCAGAGGGGGAGAACATCCATTGACCTTCTGGACGTGCTCTTAAGAAACCCCTGGGATACCATTGGGCTTCTTGGTCATGAAGGCACACTGCTGGCTCATGGATAACTTCTTGTCCACCAGGATACCAAGGACCTTCCCTGCATGGCTGCTTACCAGTAGATCAAACCCTAATAACTTGTACTGGTGCATGGAGTCATTCTTTCCTAGGTGCAAGACCATACATTTGCCCTTATTGAATTTCATATGGTCATACAGTTTCCTCTGACAGCAGAAAGATGTTATGTGAAAGCTAGGGAACGTTTTTGAGAACATAGTTTTGCTCAAGATAGGTTTGAAGTTGAAAAGACAATGGAGAAGACTACTTTTTGCAGAGATATATCCTTATTATGAAAAGTGTGGAAAACAAGCATGCCCTGAGCTTCACTGTGTATACACAAGCTGAACAGTGGTCCACAGGAATGACGGCTAGGCCTTACAGCATTTACATGAAATTAATTTGAACTTTGATTTTCTTTCCTTCTTGCCTACTTTTTTAACATTGCTGGTAATTATTTGACACGATAGCTTAGAAAGGACCATAAACCTGCACTTTCCGAGGGACTGAATTTATAAACTGTTACAGTTTATACAACGTTGGCCAAGAATGGCTGGTTCTTTGTACCTTTTTGTCTTTTGGTATATTCAAAGTGATGAATTTGTGCATATTCTGAACAGGAATAGGACTAACAAATTGGTAATCACCTCTTAAATAAAGTTAAGTTTGAAGGAGACCCAGAGTGGAAAGGAGTTTTTATTAGACTGTATCATCAAGAAAAAAAGCTCACTTGTATTTAATTTTATTCTGTTTGAAGATATTTTTGGATGGATTATAATTGTCATTGTCATAAAAGAGTTTCTCTTCCTAACAGATCCTGGGTCAAGTTGTTAATATCAACTGTGTGGTGATGGCCAACTTCTGTAGAAATATGAAAGTCAGAAATTAAATGGAAAGAAAACATTTCTTCTGTTTCAGGATATGGGCAAATGCTTATGGGTGAAATAGAGCTGAAGGGCAAGAAACGTATACATTTTTTGGCCTGTCCCTCCAATATATCCCTTGATTTATGTCAGGAAGGCAGCAGAATACATTCCCATGACTTTATGAGCTCACATGGGAAAAGGAGAACATTTTAATTTAAATTTAAAAAATAGAATTAACCCTACTTGGACTGGGTTTACTGCTACTGCAACCACTGAAGTGTGAGCAGAAGTAAGAATCACACAGGTTGACTTAAGAGTTTTGCGTACTTCCTTTTTAAATTTCAGTTTGGGTGCTGGGTTGGACACAGAAGTTGCACATTTTATTATTGGTAGTATCTGGTTCCAAAACAAGACACATCTGTGAGCCTGCTCATCTCTCATGCACATCAAGATGTGTAACATTATCCTGACAGATGTAGGAAAAAATACATTTTAAAGTTTTGGGTTTTTTTTTTTTTTTCAATTTTCCACAAAGTAATTGAGTTGTTTCGAAAAATGGAATTGACTTAAATATGGAGCACTTCAGAGCAAGATGCCTTGCGAGGCCAAAAACAGGCCAGGTGGCTACTTGCTAGCTGAATCTTTACCTGCTGCAGGTGATTTGACATGGAAAGGGGAAAGACCTACCTTTGGTTTTAAAAGGTACTTCTGGTGCTCCCATGCTGTATGTCTCTCACTTCACAGCTTCACAGTGGCCACTTGAGTTGATCTTGGACGGAGAGACAGTCTATATTATGTCTGGGACAACTGGGCATACCCCAACAAAAATAGCTCGTACACGTTTTTAAAGTGTTTTACTAGAGGGCAGGGGATTTAAAGGAGGGAGAAGGGTTGATTTCGTCCAGAGAAGTGCTCTTTTACAGCCTGCAGCCAGCTGGATGCTTGATGGGCTGCTTCAAATTGGGAAGGAGGGAATAAAATATTTATCCTTCCCTAAAATTTAAGGGTCCTAAATTGATTTCACTTAACTTCCAACCTAAATGGAGTGACTTATGATTTACAGCAAGGTGAGATCAGAATCAGGCCTGCAATCTTGGGGTTTTTGTAAATGCTATTTTCATCTCCAGATGTCATGGACCTTTCTGGGTTCCATCTGTTCAGGGGTGTCTGCACCATAACTTCATAGACAGGGTATTTTTCTGGGCAGAGATATCCTTCCACTGATTATTCACCATACTTAGTGATCCTGAACTTACACAGTCTATTTGACTTCACATTTAGAGGTAAGTTGGGTAGTGTGTGCTTTTCTGTGGCCTTTACAAAGGAATTTTAGTGGCAGTGCTTGCTAAAAGAGACAGATTTCCGGCCCTGAGAAGCAGCTTGCTCTGTTGTAACACATTACTATATATCTGGAAGTTTTCTTTATATGGCTGTCATGTCTGAGGTTTGATGTGGAAAAGACAGTTTATGGAGAAAAAAGATAAATTGATAATTAATTTTCTGCCTCTCCACTAAGACTGCTGACTTGTGCTTCTATTCCATCAGCTCCTCACTGATAGCTGTTGTCCCACCAGAAAAAATTGTCCCTTGGGAGGCATGATTTGCCCAGAACAAAATCAACTCATGTAGTCATTCCACAAATAGCTTTCAGGAGATACTTTGCAGGTCAGATTTATGTTTCTGATACACCTCTTTCCTTCACATTGCATGATGGAAATGCAATGCAGTAGGACTATACTGGGGAATGAAATGTCTTGAGAGCACATTAGAGAGGTCAGCAGAGATGCAGGTGTAGACGGATGCCCATGACTGTAAACTGAGGTGTTTTGGAAAAATGTTTTTTTTTTTCACTCCTTATTACACAGTTTTAACAGAAAACAATGAGACCAGCCAATTGTGTCACAACAGCTACAAATCAATGTATGCCATTAATATGTATAGCTTCTTCTCTGTGAAGTATCTGTGAAGCTCATGGTGGTTAAAGTACAGGTCCCACGTGTGACAGTTACTGCACTTACTAACATAGGGACCCACCCTGAGGTGAGGGTTGTCATAGCCTGGAAGTTGTGTGTTTTTCCATTCCCCTGGGATCAACTGACAGTTCACTCTCTGATGATGAGAATTGGAGACTAAGGAGAGAGGCAAACAAGGTGACGAGGGTTTAGCTGCTTAAAGTGAAAATATGGTAGAATTTAGGTTCCTAAATCCCAGATGAGGATCCTCAAAACTTGTGTTCTGTTCTTTACTACTACTACTACTACTACTTCACTGGATTTTCACCATTGAATCCCAGAGAGGTGCTGCTGTGTTTGTCCAGAACTGTTCCCATCATGTCAGGGCTGGGTGGTGTGATGCCTGTTACACCACTCAATACAGGAGATGTCCTTCTGGATGCTAAGTGGACCATGGCCTGACAGGTCTTCTGGGAGGATGCACAGTTCCTTTCCCCTGGCTCTGAAGGGATCTCTTCATAAAGCATCCCCATCTCAGCACAGCACCTTCATCTCAGTTGGGGCAGGAGGCTATCAGCAAGTGTCATCCATCACCCCTGATCAGGCTGCAAAAAGAAATGGGGTAGTAGTTGTGCTGCAGAAGGAAAGTGCTCCTCCCTGAAGCATAGGAATTAGACCTCTCAGCTGGAGTTTTTCGACTCTGGGATGACTTACTTCTTTGGCATTATATGGTTACTGGAAAAATAAAAGAACTATTTGGGAAAGGGGAGCACACTCAGAATGCTTTTGTATTTGTTTTAGCATTAGACATTGAAGGTACCTATGGGTGGGATTCAACTTACCTAACTGCAGATGTCTACAGATGAGCAGAGCAGAGGAAGCTATAGATATTCATAGAATCACAGACTGATTTGTGTTGGAAGGACCTCAAAGATCATCTAGATCTAACCCTCCTGCCATAGGCAGGCACATCCTCCCTAGACCAGGTTGCCCAAAGCCCCATCCAACGTGGCCGTGAACACTGCGCAGGGAGGTGGCAGCCACAGCTTCTCTGGGCAACCTGTGCCAGGGCCTCACCACCCTCACAGGGAAGAATTTCTTCCTAATGTTTAATCTAAATCTCCCCTCTTTCAGTTTAAAGCTGTTACCCCTTGTCCTGTCACTACACACCCTTATAAAAAGTCCCTCTCCAGCTGTTGCCTGACACTGTGATGAGATTTGCCAGATGCGCTGGGTGACATGCACCATTATGCCCATGCAGAGATCAGAGTAAGTGAGGAGAAACAGGCCTTCTCTGTATTTCTTTTCTCTGCTTGTTACTGAATAATTGCCAGGTATGCTCACACAATTAATTCCAACTTAATGCACTAGAGAAACCTCCTTCAGTCTAGCAACCATCTTGCCCTTCAGTAAAAAAAAAGAAAATTAAAAAAATGTACTTCCATCTTGTGTCCCGCTGGTGTTTACCAGTTGGAAGGGGAAGAGGGAGAGAGAGAGAGAGAGAGAGAGAAGTATACTTTATGATGCTGTTTTACCAAAACATGTAATTTTACTGTAGGAGTGGTAAACAGGTTCATCAGAAGAATTGTGAACCCTGAGCATGACCCTTATGAAAACTGGCAGCAGTAGAGAGCCAGCTTTGACCTTTGCCTCCTGGTAAACCCACTGGTTGCAAGGAAAACCATGACTATATTTTTTGCCAGGACACTGTTTTGCAATGGTTTTGCAGACTACTCTCCATGGTGGTGCTGATCCGAGTCATCTGTGGGCTGCAGATTGAGTGAAAGCACAGAAAAGGACCTTTTTTTGAAAGCAACAGTTCAAGAGTTGATCTGTATGAAATTTTTTGTTGTTTTTTTTCCTGCTGAAAATGTACTTTTTAGTTCAAATTTTCTGATGGAGAAAGAAGAAAATTGAAATATTTTGACTTGATATTTTATAAAAAATTATTCTCTTTGTTTCAGGATTTCTATTTTTAGAGTCTGACCTAGCCTTAATTAAAAATAATAAAGTACTTCCCCTTCCTCTTTCAATTCCCCAGGAAAACAAAAGGCTTTGTTTGAAATAAACCTTTTCTTTTTTTCTAGACTTAATTTTGAATTGCTTTGTCTTGGGTGGGGACACTGAAAATTATTTGGTTTTGGTCAACCCCAAACAATTTCTGTCCAGAGACATGAAAAAAAAAAAAGAAATAATTATTTGCTTAGTTCTTGTCATGAGTTTAAGTCCTGATGCAATACAAGCATGCAAAAAAATGTTCTGCGTTGTGTTTCATCCGGACATGAATGTCTTCAGTGGCAACTTAGCCAAACTCCTCCTACAGAGGAAGAGCATTTGTTGAACAGTTGTGGG
Organism: Heliornis fulica; assembly: GCA_013399135.1. NCBI lineage: Eukaryota > Metazoa > Chordata > Aves > Gruiformes > Heliornithidae > Heliornis > Heliornis fulica. Next base: position 77,663 of record VXBZ01002129.1, read on the forward strand.
AAACCAGACAGAGCTGTATGCAGTAAAAAGAAGTCCATTCTTCCCTTTGATGTCTACAGCCTGAGGCAAGATCCTCCTTTGGGTGTTAGATGTATGGGCAATACCCACTGGGACCGATTCCATCCTGACTCAGGTAGAAACCAACCCTATGCAGCAGTAGAGAAAGTGAGCAGACCTGCTTGAGGTTGATGAGCAGGTGATTCAGATGCAGGGGTTAACTTGTCTTTTGATTAGAAGCTACAGTGGAAGCAATTTCTGGGCTCTTTCTGGCCAAGGCCATTCAATGAAGTTTTTGCCTCTCATGTTAATTCATAGTTCTGGCTATGGCAGACTCTCCATTTTGAGCTCAGTGGGTACACAGGACATATTCTTCTTTGGAAAGGTGTCTAAATGGTCTCGCTTTAGGTAACAAACGTGGCTGATCACATACAAATTAGGTATGTGTGTGCGTTTCCAATGACTTCAAGATGTCCTGTGGTGACAGGAAACAAGCATATCGCATATGAATGGCGATTAGAAGAAAAACTGAAGGAATACAGGGGTTCCAGGTTTGCTAACACTGAACTGCAACTAGTGCAGCATGCGTGGTATCTGAGACAGCTGAGTTAACCCTGCGGAATTGAAGCAGAAAATGCCTGCGGATTGTCATACAATACATATGTTCAGCATCAATATTTAAAGCTGAGACAGTAAAAACATTTTGCAGAACTGCACAGACGGAGAGGAGGGAAAATTGATCATTGCATTTTGATTTGAAATACTTGTAACCCGAAACATGACTGTGCAGCTTCTTATCTGATACCTCCTGGCACTCCCCGTCTTCTGCACGTGGCAGGCTCAGGCTTGTCCTTTAAATCACAGCCCGATGGCAAGAAATGCTCACCACTGGTGTGCCAAGATTTCACGCTCAGTGCCCTGCTCACCTGAGGCTTGCCCACGGGATGTGCTGACTCCTTCAGCTGTCTCCTGCCACCCAGCCCCATCCATCTGCAGCCCCCATCTCCATCTGCCTCTGAAGTCAGTCCCTGTCTGCCTGTGACCTCTTTACAACGCGCTAGCAAAATTTAAGACAGGTGAGGACCTTGTCTTAGCTATTTATGGCTTAAGTGGGAGGAAGATGTGAGAATTCTTTTTTTTTTTTTTAATGTCTGTTGTCCCAAACGTCTGCAGATGTGTAAATACATGTAAGTGTTCCACTTCCTCAAGGGTCTGTTTTCTTCCACAGATTTGGCTTTCTCATTGCAGAACAGTCATTGACTTCTCTGTGCCTTTGGAAAAAGTTGGATTTCCAGCTTCTAGGGAAGTTATAAATCTTGGCAACACATGTCACAGTGTTTTGAGAAAGATAAAAATCTGCTCTTTCCACAGGTGATTTTCTGTAACCCGTCAGTTCTGCACTTGATTGAATAACTTGGTTCTAAAAGCCAATGTGCAGATATTTTAAAACACTGCTGTTACAAGAGGACCTTAGAGCCCTTCAAAGCCACAGGTGAAGTAGACTGCCCTCTTTCTCAGGCTAAAATAATTAGAAATATATATTGGAAAAGCTCGATATTAAGTAAATGTTATATACCACCTAATTTCTCCCACAAAGAAATTCCTTTTCTTTCTTGTTACTGCAGTGAATGCCACAGTGTGAGGTAGACCTCTTTAACCCCTTTGCTGTCTCGTGCCACTGTAACTTTTATGGGCTCCTTTGAAGAGCTACATCTCACTAAGATACCAGCACTTTAATTTGAAAAATACCTTTAATGAGACTTATACAAGACACAGAGTTGCTCAGGACCATATACCTGCTATGCTGATTAGTAGTCAAATGGTTAAACTTATTCAAAGGAGCTGGCAGGTTTCATGTGGCAGATTCACTGGAAATACGTTTATTTTTACTGTGGAACAAAGCCCACATAAAATGTCTTGAGAGAATATGCTTGCGAAACCTGGATTAATACCGCAGAAAAATAAAGCAAGAGTGATAGTATGAATCAGGCTCCTAAGTTTTCTTAGAGTGTCTTTAAATTGGGTAAGTACCTCAGCTTCATAAGAGCAAACTTCCAAGCTTATCCAGAATGTCACTAAAACATTTATTACAAATTAGGATGCAATTCAGATCAATTTGGTATTTTGTTTTGAAGCTCCATGTGTGACTCAAGCCTTTTCTGGAGCTCCTGGGCAGAAAGCACAGAAGTGCCTGTGAGAGCACTGCAGCCCAGAAAACAGGCACCCTCTTTAACCTGCCTTGACCCCTGGGTGGTCATTTTCCACCTTAATTTTGTCATAGGACAACAATCTTCTGAGCATCCTCGAGGCAGACAGCACAAGGAGAGGCAGGGAACGGTGCTGCCTGCTACTCCTTTCTTCATCGTACTCTCCTCTTGCTCAGATAACAGACAAAACCTGATGCAAAACTGAGAAAACAAGAAAATACTGGGATGGCATCACCAAGCCCCATACCTGGCTCAGTCACTCAGTTGTGACCATCCAGCCCACGGTGTCCTGTTGCACGGTGCCAACAAGCCCTGTGGCACCATGGCCCCTGAGCAGATCCCCTCGCAGCACAGACAGCATTGGACAGTTCATACTTGCCAATCTCCCACTCCTCTTTTGCTTTTACCTGCAGGTTTTCTGCAGCAGTGGGTTAGTTTCCTCAGTTTTACAGATGTATCCAAGCAAATTTCAAAAGACCAAAACCTCTCTGCCAGGCAGGGCCCGTGTCATTTTAGCTGCTCCTGATAGTCAAGTTCGGTTGTCCTTCTCGGCTCAAGGAGCTAAATATCACCCTTAATTATGGCAGATATTAATTTAATAGGAACAGATGTTTAATCATCTCAAGGTCTTCCTCCTGTAGTGGGGGACTGTTGTGCAGCAGGCCTGTCTGATTCCTCACTTCTCGAGCGTGCCTATAGCAAAAGCACAGGTTTGCTCGCTTGTGGATGCACCCCACTATGACCTGACAAACTTCATCTTCTCTCAATTTGAGTGAGATAAAAAAGAGCAAACAAACCAAGTAAACCATCACCAGGACATGATACTCATCCCAGGCCCCTGACTGCTTTTTATTTGTCTCATCAGAGAAGTAATGGCTGTGCATGATCTTATATGAGCACAGGGGGAAGGGTGAGGAGTGCAGAATTTTGTGTGCTGATGCAGTGCTCTTACAGGAACCCCAGGGTTTTCAAATGAGAAAGTGCTTAGAGGCAGTTTATGTAGCCAAAAATGAGGTGGTAAATGGTTGTACTGGGGCCAATATGGGGGCAAATTGGCGTACCTATTTATAGGGCTGCAGTGCTGTCAAGCTATTTGATACATCTGTGGTTCTGTGTGGGAAAGCCCATGAGAGGTTTGGGTGAAAACATGAAGCTCTTAAGGTTTTTAATATGATTTGTACTGCCATTTAATTTTTAATAAAACTTTGAATAAAGTTGTGATTAAATTGCCATCATGAGTGGAAGATTCCACTTTAACATAAAACACAAGACTTCCCAGAATGGGCTGAGATAGGTCTTACAATATCGAGGTATGTACCTCTCTCTTGAATACATTGGATAGTGGATTCTGTGTAATTGGAAAAAAGGAAGGTATAGATTTAAAAAAATAAAATCTGCTGTGTAGTCAGTAGTTCCACATTTTGGAAGAAATTGCTGAGCTTCTGGCATCCTTAAATAATACCCTTTTCACATGATAGTTACACTGCTCCAAAGACAGTATAATAAACCATGCCAAAAATTCTTCTGTTTCGTTTGCATGAAATTGAACTGACAGATATACCTGTCTATGTTACATCCAAGAAAATGTCTTGTTAGAAACGTGTGAAAATATATTATATGACAGATGCTGAAAATGTTTCAGATACAGCAATAAATTGATTGTGGTTTCTGGACCAGATGTGAACTCTGTTTAAAATTCATCATGCTGGTCTGTATTCTAGCTCTGCACTTAAATAAATGCAGAGAAGTGGCTTTGCTTTTCAATGAAACCCATTATAAGAATAGAAGAGCTCCTTTCCATCTAATAAAGAATAGCCCTGACAGTAAGGCTTGCATCCACAGGACAAGTATTAAAAGCACAAACTGACTGAAAGAGAGCAGTGCCAGATCTCAGTTTTTGCTTTAGCAATGTGCGTGAAAATGCTTGGCATGTCGAAGCCACTGCAACCTAGAAGACTGTGATGTGCATTACTTTTGGTTTAGAGGGAGATTCAGAGTCATAGAGCAACCAAGGAGGGAAAAGGTTTTGAACTAAAATGGTATTGTGAAAGGGGAAAGAACCAGTAGCAGAGGTGCTGCGGAGATGACTGGGTGCTGAGAATCTGTCTGTGCTTCCTGAGCCCTTTATTTTGGAGCCGTGAGTTTCCTTTCCAAACAAAGGAGCGTGGCGAGAGCCAGACTCACATTTTGTCTTATAGCTCAGGAGTTGCACTACCCCAGCTGGGCAGGCCAGACAGACTGCTGAAGTCAGGTGCTTGGGCTGCACCTTCCATCCACAGGCACCTCTGAAAAACAGCCCAGAAAGACTGACACGACGAAGCTGGAAAGAGAAAAGAGGAAATGGGGGGCAAACAGGTGTTTGTGAGCATTTCCAGCCACCTCCATCTCCGGCACCCGGCTTTGAGCAGCACATTCAACACCTCTGGCTCCACACTTCTGGTACGGAGATGACAAGTACCTTTTTCTCTGGAGCTGAGGGATCAGCGTTTGCCCATCCTTTTGTTTCAGTGCCCTGACTTGAGAAGGAGAAAGCCCTGGGGCAGGGGGGAAGGAGAGCCTGCTTTCTCTCTTTCTCCCCTCTTTGCAGGTCCCTGGTTGGGGACAGGTGGTTTTTCTTAGGGCTGGTCGTGCCCATGACCTCCTTGGTCTGTGATATCATACTAACTTGCAGCACAACAAACCTCTTGTGGTCTACCAGTAGAGTAGTGCAGGGACAAGTGTTAGGAACATAATGTGGGTTTTATGACTACTTTGCTACGGGTATCTCCCAATATATGTCTCCTCTGTTTTAAAGCATATTTAAGGCTGTCATTTGATATACTATTAAAGATGCATGAACTATTTTCTGATGTCAGATGAAGGCTTTCTTAGAGCAAAGCAGCATTTCATACACTCTACATGCTACATGTAGCCCTCACCAACATGGTACCTGGTATTAGAGAAATACTAAGGCTTGTCAGACACTGAGAATAGTGATTGTATGTGAATTTGACTAATGTCCACATTCTTTTTGCCATTAGACCTTTACATTGAAAAACATTCCACAAATTATGTAAAACATCATATTCCAAAAGCTCTCTAGCTGTGATAGGGTCACAAGTGGTTAATCTATGTGGAAATTTCTTTTCTGATAAATATCTGCAACTCCTCTACATAATCACAACCACCCTTCTTACCCTCCAGTGACTCCTGTATGTCTGAGCTGTCTGTCCATAAACACTCTACATATTCTACTTGGCTCTTGGTTAAATACGTGCGTAGTGCTCAAACCGAACAAAAACCCTGACCTGCCATAGATGTAGCTTCTGTCCTTTCTGTAACTTGTAATCATATTGCAAACCAGAATCCCTGATTAAATTACAGTTGTTATGTGGGTTGGACTGGAGGGTTTTCTGAGTTTTCTGCTTGTTAAGTACACTGTTAACACTGTCAGTTTATTTTGTTGAATGTCATGAATCTTGCCACAGGCCTATAAACTTTGAAGGTTATAAGGCTGAAAAAATTAAATATATTTATTTATATATACACACATGAATATATATATCTACATGTAAATATTTATATATCTACATCTTATTTATATATATTAAAAGGCTGAATATATATATTCAACCTATAACCATGAAAAGTTATAGGCTGAAAACATTAGTTAAAATGAAAGCTTTTGGCAGTTCTTATGTTTGACTTGGGGTATGGGAATCTTTAAAGTTCATGTGTCCTGGATTCTCTCAGAAGTGGCTTTTGGAGGGGGGTTGCGTTGTTTTTTTGGTTTTTTTTTTTTTTAAAAACTGCAGTAACAAACAAATATACAAAAGTTAAATAAGATTTTTCTCAGAAGTTCACAAAAGCCAGGAGTTTGGTCTTTAGGAATAGCAATACATACTGTGAAACTCATGCTAAAATCATGTTATTTGGCAAGGTTTTTTTTTTTCCCTGGTTGTGAAAAGATAACTATAATCTTATCCACAAAAACCACCACTGCCCAGAATAGGATTTAAGTCATGATTGATCAAACCGAGGTCAAGAAGCTTGGCCATCTTCTGATTTAACAAAAACAAATGTTTTCGAAATTAAGACTGAAACTCAGCCCCTAAATACTCCTCTACATCCTGCTTCATCCAAACAGTCCTGAAGAGGGTTAGTTGTAATGGAAATGCTGACACAAGCTTGCTGTAGTGATGCTGTAAGACACTGTTATGCTAATACAGGCATTACACTCTAAGAAAACATACTGAGGTAGTGATACATATTTTCTCTCTCAAAATTGCCACGGGAACAAAGGTCATATGTCACAAGGGTGCCAATGTTTATAAGTGACATCCATGCATGGCACTTCACAGAGACAATCATCCTATCACCTTTTAGTAAAAATAAGCCCTTATTGAAAAAAAACCACCAACTTGTCGGTGGGCTCTCTTTGGCTTGGCAAAGCCTACTGTTGTTCGTTTCTTTACAAACACTGCTCATTTTCTCTTGGATGGGATAGTGATTGCTATCAGTAACAACACAGATGGGCACAGACTGCTCTGAGGGACAGGGAATCCCCTGGAGCTTGATCCGTTTTTGCAACTTAGGCGAGCTATTTCTTGCTTTATAAAAGACTGCTTCTTGGGCATATTTTTTCTTGTTTCTTTTTTTTTTTTTTTCCAAGTGCTTTTATCTCTCTCCTTTAGACAGTAATGCAAAGGTTTGCTCAACGCCAGTGTCATACACAGGGACCCCAAAATGATATTCTTGATTGGGTGATGGCACTCAGTACCCCATGAAGCAGGGCTACAGCAAAGCTTAACTTCTTACAGTCATTCTAGGCTTCAATCAGCCTTATACCAAACACAGTCATGAGATTTCGGGCATGTGGAGCACTGGGCCAAAGCCTGGGGCTTTGGGATGGACTGTCTCCCTCCAGTTTTAGTTGAAGTTTTAAAAAAAGCAAGATGAAACAAGACACTCCATCCATATGTCTGCGGTATTCTTGAGTGAATCATGAATCCATGGGCTTGAAGAGCTGTGTGTGCAAGAGGGCACTCCTGACATTTGTTCTAATGCCTCATGGAATCAAAAAGTTAATATGGCACATGCCAAAAGCGTGAGGCAGCAAAGTATGGTTTTCAGGTCTTTCTGAGTGGCTCCGAACTCACATCTTCAGCCCCAGTGAGCCTATCAACCATTACTTAACCTGGAGAGACACTATATTAGCTTTTCCTGGGGACCAGCTGGCTTTGACTGGTGGGTCATGTCCACAGTGCCCTGAGGAAGGTTTCTGAGACACTGAAATCATGGGAAAACTGGGGGTTCAAATTCCTTCAGAAAAAGAGGAGAAACAAGTTAATTTGAATTACCCATGTCCTGGACTCCTTGACTGATGGACTATGGGGTAAGGAAGGGATAGGACCTGCATAGCCTTTTTTGCCCCTCCACTTTTCATTCCAGTGACTGAAAATGAAACAATGAGATGTGAAACAGAAGTGAAGGACACTTTTCACTTTCCCTCCCCATACCCTTGTGTCTTGGGAAAATGATTTAGGTTGATCTGAGCTGAAGTTTTGAAAATCTTTTTCTGGTTCAGCAGCCAAGCCTGAATGTTGGCCACTCACACCGACTGCTCTTGCTCTGCGAGTGAGAGCGCTTCCTGGGGACTGGCTGACGGCAGCCCTGCGTGAGCCCTGCCAAGAGCACCAGCGGTAGGCCTCTCTAGAACAGATTGAATTCTTGACCTCTGAATATGCTATTTCTAGCCACATCAGTGTCCTCTCTTCAGCAGCTCAATTAAAACAAAAGCAAACACGGGTTTCGGTAGAAAGGGCAAGTTGCTGATATTTGCTTCTGTGGAGGTAATGGGACACAGGGTCCCAGTTTGTGGCTGGATTTATGGTTTTGGAGGCTTGAAGCCTTGAAGAGGAGCACCTTCCAGCTTACCCTATGGCCTGAAATGTGTCATCACCCACTGGTATAAAACCTGGCATCCCAGCCCCATCCAGCTGGTGTTGGAAACAAGGTGGCTACCTCTGTCCCATGTGGCTCCTTCCTCTCCTCAGGGACATGAAGAACAGTGGGCATGATGACAGTCTTCCCAGTTTCTGCTTTCGTTCTTCTTTGTCTTTTTTTTTTTTTTTAAAGCAAAAAAAAGAGCCAAACAAGTGTACCAGAGGTGCTTGTAATGAGATTTAACAAGTCCCTTTGTCTTTTGGGAAGTCTGTTGTATGATTTAAGAGCTGTCTTTAGGAAGTCTCTGAGCCCAGATGGGTTTCTGTCCTGCTGTGGGTAGTTTTAATGTGTCACGAGCGCGTTTGTCTACCATCCTTCTTCCTACAGCGTCAAGTGAACTTTTAGATATCACACTCTATGGCCACTGGTTGCCTGAAACTATGAACTTGAATCTTTTGGAAGGGCAGGGTTGAAGGTGAAGAAGAGGTTTAATATGGTTTGAAAAGGAGTGCTGATGAGGAAGATATCACTCAGTGTTTTGATCTGGAGTTTTCTAAAGGGCTGACTGCTTCATGTCTGTGTGGATTGCTTTGCTGAGGTCTTGCTACAAAATGATGGAGGAACAAGTAACCTGTGCCAAAACACTGCTAGCCAGGATGTCCTGGGTAAATAGAGATTTTTAGAAAGTGTTATTTATAAAAGTTAGCAAGTGAAACCATTGCATCAATTCAAGAATGCTGTTAAATTACCAGAGTGAATTGACTAGTTGTGCATGTGGGCATATCTTCAACTGAACGATATTAGGCGGGGCCGCAAACTCTCCAAAGTACTGTTATTTTCAAGCTAAACCTCAGATAACCTCTAGTCCTTTAAAAATATCTGTTGCTGAAAATAAGTCCTCAGATAACCTTCATCCTTGGATAACCCTCATAAAATCAAAGGTGAGGGACTAATAGGAGAAAAGGAACTTGGAAATAAACTTGTCCCCATATTGCCCACACACGTGAGCCGCATGCAGTTGCTGACTAGAGGCTATTTTTACATATAACCCATGAGTTATAAGTATGCAAAAAGGGTGCTTTCCTTTGCATAGCAGCATGGTCGTGTTCTTGCTGTTTTAGCCAAGGGTTCCCCCTGGTTTTCCAGTTACCTGTGGAGCTGTAGATATTCCTGGCACTCAAGTTCTTACCATGGGATTTGTTATCCAGGGGCCAACATACTCACCTGAGTAGGATCCACACCATACTTGGGCAGACCTAGGGAAGACAGTAATGCAGGTTGAATGGGTCTCAGAAAAATACCCCCAGATGGTATGGGCCATCCTGAAAACATTACTGTAAGTTACAGGGAACTGTTTTTCCTAGCTGACAAATGAGCTTTAAAAGTCACATTTGGAGAGACTTCTGCTATCTTAGAAGATGTAAAAATCCAGACCTCACAACCCTCCCTCCCACCCATAGAGAGACTAATTTCTGTGCCATCTAGGCACCCTTTCTATCTACTCAAGCACTGAGTCTTCAGCTGTGACCAAAATTCAGAACAAGGTAAGGAAGAATCCAGTCCCTCAGAAAACATGCACACGAGGGGGAAATCCACTACTTCCAGATTCCTTCAGGTGAGCTGCCGAAGCCCTAACCCATGCAATTTGATTATAGTCATGGGAGTGTTTGATAGCCTTAATGAGTGAATATACTATCCCCCAGGGTGGGAGTCTGCCTGTCTCTTGGTGAAAGGGGTCAGAAAGCATCTGTACCATGTGTGATCCTCCTTGGATGTGCATGGTCTTTACTGCAAAGAAAGGAGATCGTCCACATCACTTACCAAATATTTCAGTTAAGTGCAGGGGCACAGAGGTTTGATAAAGCAGTTTGCTTCCCCAGATAGTTCCTCTGGGTGGGATTTGGCAGCTCTAATGGAGGCTGAGAGTAAGGTTTGAATTCATTCATCTGACAATAGAAACCTGAGCCAAAGCTAACATAGAGTTTTATGCTCATTTACAGACCTCTACAGACTAAAGGGTTCATAAAGGAGTTCACTGATACCTTGTTGACAATGGCGATGAAATACCCTGACTTGTCATCCTGGGAGATTTCAACACACACATCGACAAGACTGCAGATACAAAGTCCCACAAACTCACCTCCTGGCTTTCCTCCTAAACACTCTCCCGATATGTCTACACTGACATTTATAGTCAGCCTTGAAGGGTCCCCTTTACTGTGTCTGAGTGGCATGTGTCACCCCAACAGCAAATTTCAGTGGGCTGTATTGTAAAGGGTTTGGTGAAGCCCCCCCACTCCCCTGCATGGGAACTACTGGGTCAGCAACCAGGACCACTGGGTGTGGTTGTGCTGAGTTTCTCTGTTTGATACCTGCAAATGTGCTGTAAAGAGGGTGATAGCCATGATCAACCATGAAGCTGAGCTCTGGCAGGTCTAACTTTTGCCTTTCTTGGGGGTCACAGTGTGGGTGTTTATCTGGTATAAGCTTATCGATGACCTTAAGGTCACTTATTGCTATCAGTGTTGATTATCTGCTGTGATTTAATCCATGTACTCTTTGATCTGCTCTATACTGAACATCAATAATGTGGAACAACCCTAAAGGCTGTCTTGAGCCTGAGGCAAAAAATCATTTGGTCCTCACAAGTGAACAAAAGCAGGCTATACCAGGCAGGATGAGCAGAGAAGGCACCAGGCTGGTAGTAGTACTATGAAGGCAATCTCTAGACCTCTAAGTATTGGTGGGACACAGAGGACCTCTAGATCTGATTTAGATTTTATTAATTTGTCTCCAAGCAGCCTCCTGGAGGAGAGCAGCACTGTGATGGTGGGCCAAGTTGCTGAGAACCTGGGAAGCTCTTCCTACCCTTCCTGAGCCCCTGAAGTCCTTAACTAAGTCCCCAATGGCATCTCATTCCCTCCATCTGCACAGAGTATCTGGGGTCTGCCACCCTGGTGTTGGTGTCCTGGTTTCAGCCACAGGAAACAGCCAGCAAGCATGCCACTGAGAACCACAGATGATGACTCAAGGGATTAAGTAATGCCCCAACTGGGTGTCAAACCAAGAACGGGTGACTAACAGTGGAGGTTTGTTACCTTTTAAAATGCATTTTCTTTGTTTCCAAATCACTTGCAAACTTTGGGACATTTTTTTCATCAAAAACATGAATTAAACTTCTGGCTACACAAACTCTTATTGGTAAATTTGAGATTAAATACAGATGTTCAGATCCTTCCTTTCTCTACTCTACTCCTCTCACATTTGACCATTACATAATGAGCATTATTACCTTGACTGCACTTCAACTACCCACTACCCTTCCCCTGACTCTTTTGCTTTCTCAACAGACAGCCATAGATTCTCTATACCATCCTGCTACTGTAGGAACAACTGCACAGGACCAAACCTAGTTGCTGAAACAGTGATGAGGAAAAAGTCCTGTTTCGTTCTGTTGACATTGATAGCTCATTGCTAGTCAATTAGCAGAACAAAGCTACTAACATAATGGAGACATATTTTTTTAATTACTTGTTAGAAAACATATAGCCATCGCTCCCTAAATCGGTGAATCTTGTCTCACAGGTGCAGTTACCAAGTCCTCTTTTTTAGTGTTTTTATTTTCATCCAAGCATAACAGAACTTGACTCTGGATCACATACCTTCTATTACTGAAATCTGAGTAACGCATTAAGTAATGGACGAATCTGTCTGGATTGACTAATGTGGTTACAGGAGTTTATCCTGATTTGAGATGCATGAATCTGGGATGAGAAGAACCAGTTTTAATAAAGTACAGATACCTCATGGGAAAGGGGATGTTTAGGTGCCCACACTCCCCACCTGCATGTGCCACCTATTCACCCTTGACTTTTTTGTCTCCTTTTTTTTTTTTCCTATTTTTTTAAATGTTTTGGTCATTTTTCCTGGAGCGCTGCCTAAAGGAATGAATTATGCCTGTTAGGGCCTGGCTTGATGTTGTGATGTTTATGGCCCCAACAGTGTGATGATTGTTTTATGATGTTTGTATTTTGGCATCAGTAATGCCGTGATGTTTGCCCTGCAATGTTGTCATCCGGAGAGGGCAGGGCTATGGTGACATTACATGTATGTATCCCATATGTGGTAAAAACACACATATAAATCATATGAATGCTACATGCCAGGGTCATGTGTTTGGGGGTCCTCATCCCACAGGTAAGTGGTCAATGAGGAACAAGTGTGCAGTTGCGTGACTGAAACTTACATCTTGCAAACCCAAAAGCCTGCCAGACTGGTCAGCATTTCAGGACACCATGCAGTAAATTCCCCATCAAAAGAAGTGGCCAACGTTGGCCCAAAAGTGTACACCTCTTGCCCGCATCTTCAGAAAACTTTCCCTCTCCTTGGCAAGGTGGAGGGAAGCCCTGGAGCAGGTGATATTCCCATGTGGATATGGAAATGTCCTCAGAGTGATGTGATTTTGTAATGATCATCAGCACCCAGAGAAACAAGGCATCCTTCATAGTTTGAAGGATGAAGGCCTCATCCAGGAGAGCTGCCAGCTCTGTTGTTGCTGGTCCTCTCACAGAGGCTGACGGAGCAGAAACAGAGTACTGGTAGGTAGATTGACATGGGGAACAGCAATTCACCCTGGGGGGCATAGGTCACTCCCTTTCATCTGAGGAAGGAGTTTCCCAGGAAGCACCCTGACTACTTGGTGGTCAAAAACATGGACCATTTTTTTTTTGAGTAATTTCCTTCTGAACTAAAGATTGTTCTGATACGAGCCAGCAGTGTGCTTGGGTGGCCAAGAAGGCCAACAACACCCTGGCTTGTGTCAGAAACGGTGTGGCCAGCAGGTCTAGGGAGATGATTGTGCACCTCTACTTGGCACTGGTGAGGCCGTAACTTGAGTACTGCATTCAGAGCTGGGCCCCTCACTACAAGAAGGACACTGAGGTCCTGGAGCAGGTCCAGAGGAGGGCAACTAGGCTCGTGAAGTTTTGGGAGAACAAACTTTATGAGGAGCAGATGAGGGAGCTGGAGATGTTTAGTCTGGAAGAGGAGGATGAGGGGAGACGTTATTACTATCTACAGTTACCTGAAAGGAAGTTGTAGAGAGGTGGGCGATGGTCTCTTCAGCAAAGTGACAGGTGACGGGACAAGGGGAAATGGCTTCAAGCTGCACCAGGGCTGGTTCAGATTAGATATTAGGAAGAAATTATTCACTCAGGGATATGGTTTAGGAGTGGACAGGTATGGTTGGACTTGATGATCTTAATGGTCTTTTCCAACCTTGTGATTCTGTGATGGTTGCTACTTCCTGTTGTATCTTTCTTCAGCTGAAGTACTGCAGAAGACACCATCCTGTAAAACAAAATGTAAATCTTGCAGCTTCCCTCCTCCCCAGTCAGCCATCAGACCAGATACTCCTTCATTGCTTACCCGTTGGCCCTTTAAGTCAAGCGTGAACCATGTTTCTGCATCAGCGACCACATGCAAGAACTGCATATTTCATGTTCCTTCTTTTTTTTTCACCTCTTGCTATTGTTATCAAACTTTTGTCACCGGTTTCTATTTCAGTAACCGATGTGTAATCTGTAAATGCCAGACCCCTGGTCCCATCCACAGGGCAAATCTAAATGTCCTTTAGCTAAGCTGATTTTTTTTTTTTTTAATTTTGCTTGATCTGTCCGCACTCTTACCGCATATGCTACAACAAACCAAGTGCCTTTGTTCTCCTAAAGCAATACTGCCCCAGGCCATCCTTCCAGTAGACATTAGTTCTTTTGTTTGTATAAAAGGGTGTCATCACTCATTCACCATGAGAATATGATTCAGCCCCTGTCTCTTCACATTCACAGCCCAGTCTTCATAAATACATGGGTTTACAGCATATTGTACACATATTCAAATAGCTGCCATGAGTGGGCCAAATTCTGCCCTGACTTGAATCTGCTTCAGTCCTGCTGTTCAAGTTGGAGGAATTGTGGGAGTCTAAATCAGGGGAAAGTATGATCTATACCCAGTCCTATTTCAGTGAGGACTTTTTTCAAAAATAATGAGATCTGAGAGTGCCAGTCACTATATGGAATTACTCCCAGGTCAAGAAAAAACAATGAAAATAATTAAGAAAACTATTTTTCCATTAAGCTTTTCTGTGATTGTGGGATCCCGTATGCCTTTGTGAATATAATGCAGCATACTTGAGTTCATAAGCAATAAATGGGATGCTTTTGTCCCTCACTGATGACCATGAAGACTGGAATTGTGGCCCTTGCAATGAAAGTTGTGGGCCTTTGGTTGCTCACCTTTTTTTTTGGGTGCTCATTTGCTCATTTTGGGTGCTCACCTGAATTTACTGGAACTGCACTTGTAAAACTTCCCCATAATGTGCTACTTCTTCACTGAATGGACTGCAATTTCTTTTCTAAGAAAGCTATATTTGCTTAGGGATACCACAGAAAATCAGTGAATAATAAATAACAATAACAATAATAACAACAACAATAATAATAATAATCATAATCATCATCCACTAGGTCTTCATAATCTGCTCATGAAACTTCAGATTTGTTATTATGTCTGCAAGGCAGGGACTGGAGAATACTCTGCCCTGAGGTTTCACCCCTCTCTGATTTTGCAAATCAGTATACACTTTTGCTTCTTCAGTGTACACTTCAGTGTATGTCTGTGTCCCAAACTGGATCTGTGCCAGGATAAGGGAGAAGTGGGGATGTGAGAAGACTTCTAAAATGTATAAAAATACTTTGACTGCAGTGGTTTAACTTGATGCTGGGTTTATTTAATGATAGAAAGGGTGTGGTGTAAATCTCTATAGTTTGGTGTTTGTCTTTTTTTTTCCTGGAAAAAACTCCTAAAATTTGCTGTAATTGAGCTAAAAGATATGGAGAGATACAGGATACGAGTGACTTTAAAATAATTCCTCACAACATCTGTTAACACTGAGACAAGCTAATGTTATTTCACGAACTAAGGAAGTGGAAAAGAGCCTTAAGGAAAACACATTAGGATAAGCTTAAGGAAGAACGTAGAGCATATGGTGGCACATGGGTAAGGAGGCCTGGATTACCTTTTTTAATAAGTCACCCAACGCATTTCTGATCTATTAATTTCCATATTTACCTTAAATTGTTTTACATACAAATTTCATAGACCTAGCTGTGGCTTTTCAGTGTATTAGAAGTTTTCTGTTTGGTGTGGAAGGATTTGTGATCAGCCAAACATTTCATGACCCTGCTGGTAATGTGTTAGGAAGCCTTCCTGACATCAAAATTTATTTTGAGGAAAACTTGTCCCAGCAGTCCAAAAACCCTCTAAAAGCTCACCTGTTGAGACTTGAAAACTTTTTAGAGGCTACTCCAATGTCCACTGAAGCCAGCAGAAAGGCTTCCAGAGACTTCAGGCTATATTTTATTGGGACACTTGGGCAAGGAATTGGATATCTGCTTTGAAGCTGTTAGCATTCACAGACCTGTACAACATCCATAAAAGACAAGTTCCAGTGCCCATTCAGTTTATTTTATTAAATAAGAGTATTTTGCATAAATACTCTTATGCTGTCAGCATAACCATAACAAAGAGAGTTGTCAGTTCTGAGCTTGTCTTAGGAGGCAATCAGTGTGTTGTTAATTAATCTGATTGAAAAATTAATGAGGCACGTAACTGGGTGAATGGTGTTGAGAGATTTTATGGTTCTGTTTGTTCATTGCTGAATGATGCAGATGCATTGGATACCTTATGCGTAAAATGATGGCAAAGACTGTGAAGTTAGTCAGCATCCATTTATTTTTTTTTCAGTGCTGGGTTTTCTGGGACTGACAGTGTATCTGCTATACCAATCCTAATCCTTCCTCTCTAAGAAGGGTGATGGGACTTTAGGGGGGATTCTTGCTTGTAAGTGTCATCATAAAAATAGGACCTGCAAAGCTTTCTCTGTGATTCACCACAACAAAAGACCTTTTGTTTCGAAAGCCAGACAAGACTGGTAATGGACTACATACTTGACTAACACGTCATGTACAAACCCAACCACTTAAAATCATGGAAAATTCAGGACATCATAAATCTTACACCAACTGCATCGTTTTATTTATTCAAAATTTTTTCAGATATTTAAAATAAATAAAATATGTCCTTACATAAGCTCTAAGCACTCTGCCAGCTTACAACTGCAAAACTGAAATGCAATATAATTGACTCACTACTTCTACCAAACCGAAGTAAATAAACAGTGGAGCTCCATTCATCAACCAGTCCTCTTAAGGCTCCTCAAAGATCTGCTCCAACACATGGGTCTTGTAGCATGTCCTAAAAGTCAATAAATACAGATGGTGTCAGACTGTAGGAAGGGATTTATGAAGCCTAGGAAGCGTTTTTGGAGTATCTTGCTTGCTATACCTTCTCTGTCATGTTGAAGGGAACATAATCTGGTCACCAATGCTTCTAATGCCTGTATCTCTGAGAGATGCATCATCGAGTATTTGTCTTAGGAAGCATCTTCCCTGGAGGGTCTGGGCCTTCTATGCCCAAATCATCATATTCAAATCAGTCACGGTACTCAAAAGTAGCTGACCTGGGTTCCAGAGCAAAGATGCACAGTCAACTAGCAGAGTCAGCAAGTTGATGACACAAAGCTGGGAGGGGTGGCTGACACACCAAGTTGCGCTGTCATTCAACAGGATTTAGATAGGCTGGAGAGTTGGGCAGGGAGAAATTGAATGAGATTTAACAAGGGCAAGTGTAGGGTATTGCATCTGGGGAGAAACAACCCCAGGTACCACTATAGGTTGGGGTCTGGACTGTTAGAGAGCTATGTAGGTGAGAGGGACTTGGGGGTCCTGGTAGATAGCAGGATGAGCCAGCAATGTGCCCTCATTGCCAAGAAGGCCAATGGCCTCCTGGGGTGTATTTGAAGGGGGGTGGCTAGTAGATCAAGAGAGGTCCTCCTCCCCCTCTACTCCACCCTGGTGAGACGGCACCTGGAATATTGTGTCCAGTTCTGGGCCCCTCAGTTCCAGANAACATATGGAAAAGCTATTTCACTGTGAGGGTGATGGAGCACTGGAGGAGGCTGCCCAGAGAGGTTGTGGAGTCTCCTCTGGAGACATTCAAGATCAATCTGGACACATTCCTGTGTGATCTAATCTAGATGATCCTGCTTGGGCAGGGGGGTTGGACTGGATGATCTTTCGAGGTCTCTCCTAATATTCTGTGATTCTGTGATTCTGTAATTCTGTGATGTGCATACCAGGTGTGTGATTGCCTTCTACACCATGACCTGCTTCCAATTAAATTGCAATGTAGCCTCATATGAAGGATGTGCTGCAGGACTAAGACAGAAATGACAAAAACACAGATAACGAGTGCAAGTTATTCATCAGAAAGTAAGAACTGTGGCCATCTAGACAGACATATGTAACAAAATCTCTGAGACTACTGTCAAGTGTGAATGTAGCCCAGTTGAATGGAGAGGCCCATGTATGAAAGAGAGTATCTGTACAAATGGTGTGCTGGAGGTTCAGCAGAGGATGGCACTGGATAGAATAGGCAAGTATAGACCTTCAAGGACTCAGAGAAACTGAGGAGGTCTTGAACCATTGGTCTTGTTAAGCTTCATTACCCTGGATTCAAAGGAATAGATGCTGTGATTAGAGTCTTGAATTTTCTAGATGACCTCTTAGGACATTAATTTTGATCCCTAAATAAGAAGGAGAGAACCTGAAGAGAGTGGTGGTGAAGTGACACATAGGTAGGTGAGTGCTGCAAACTGACCGCAATTGAAGATAGAAAGATGGTTCAAAGCATGTTTGTCTACCTTCTCTGAGAAGCATGTAAAGTTTGGATATATTTTATTCACTGAAACAGAAACAATTTCCTAAGGTACAGGTTGGCTTGAACAGCCAGAAGGGTATTAAAGTCCTAGTAAAAAAGTTGGGTGAAATAATTTTCACAAGTAGAATGTTAGACAGTAGGTAATAATTAGACAAATATGAACAGTAGATTGTTTTTTTCTTTTGGACTTAACCAAAGCAACTTTTTGTGGTGGCCTGAATATTTTTCTCTTTCAAGGTGTGAATAATAAGAAAATGAATATACAACTTTTTCCAGAATCATTAACTACACTCTGAGAGCATTTTAAACTGTATTTTTAAAGGCAGAATAAAATTAGAAAACAAAGGCTATATTAATTAGGAGACTGAGTTCAAAGTATCATTCATTACTTGGGGGTTAGGATGCTCACCCAGGATCAGAAGGTTCCAAACCTCCTCTTTGCCAAATGCGTAGTAGAGCTTTGAGTCCATCCTTCCCTAACCACTGAGAGGATCCTTTATTTCTTCTGTTAGTATTTCAAATGCATTGAAGTTCAGCAAACCCTTGATCTGATTATGACAGACAGATAGAGAGAAATTGATTACAGAACTGAAGCAAAGGTCTGCTTATGTGCAAAAGATTGTGTCTTGATTATATTTGTGTGCAAAAAGAGTAAAACGTGATCCAGTAATACACATTCTTGGTTCTTTAAACGGACAGTTTTGTAAAGCTGAAAACAATTATAAGCCAAATCTACCAGGAGAATTTAAACAGAAAAATGTGAATGGTAATTGCAAATTGTTTAAAAACATTTCACTAAAAAGCCATACTTGTTATAAAACAAAACAACGTAGCTTAAGTGAAAGCTGTTCTATTATACAAAAACCCATATGTAACAATTGGAAGAAAGAGAAAGGCAAAAAAAATTAATCTGAATCAGAAGATAGGAATGGTGATAAATTTGTAAGGGAAGCAGGAGAAATGCAAGTAGAGGTATTTCCCAAACTTAAAGCTCATACGAATTTAAAGACAAGACGTTTTTGATGCACATTTGGGAAGAAAACCTATCAGTGATGTTTCTCTCAATGGACAGAAATGATGGAATTATTTATGCTAACAGAAAAAAACAATAATAACTTTCTGTGTTGGTTGGAAAAAAAAATATGATCCCATGGTAGTGATGAGGCATTTTCCATTACAACAATAATTCAGAAAAATGTTTAAACAGCAGCTACTAAAGCATGTATATTAAATGAGAGGCTTGAACATCTTCCGTCCACAGGTTTGAACATAACGAGACAAGAAACTGCTTTGACAATAAATAATGATTTTACAGAATATATTGAACACAAACCCCAAAGTTTCAGAACACTGGAAAAACAGAGTATTATTTATAAGATACATATGGGATGAGAATATCAATCATGTATATTTCTGTTTGACTTTCTCTGGTTTTAGAGAAATTATAGTTGATGTTGAAATCTGCTAATCGCAAAATCACAGAATGTCAGGAGTTGGAAGGGACCTTGAAAGATCATCTAGTCCAACCCCCCTGTCTGAGCAGGATCACCTAGATTAGATCACACATGAATGTGTCCAGATTGGTCTTGAATGTCTCCAGAGAAGGAGACTCCACAACCTCTCTGGGCAGCCTGTCCCAGTGCTCTGTCACCCTCACAGTGAAATAATAACTAATAACTCTGTGAAAGAAGTTCTCATAGCAAAAACCTTTTAAGAAGTGTTTATGCAACTGAATTAATATAATTTTAAAACATGGTTATCATTACAGTCAGCACAGCTAATAGTATTTGATGTAAGGGACACAATTCTTTCCTTAATTTTACATCTTAATTATAAAGATATGAAATTATCATGTTATACTGAAAATGAGTTAAATGATACTCTGATTGGTCTGAAAATGCAACTGCTGGTGGAAATTTATAATTTACTTTGGGTTTTGAATGGAATCCTGCAAGAAGTGATAGCTGACCTTCTGCTGTTCAAGAGTGGAGTATTGAAGAATACATATAATTGTTCCTAAAAAGCAATGGGCAGAAAAAGAAGTAGCAGCATGATAAATGCTGACATGAGTAGAGAATATCATGAATTATTTGAGAAGCTGTATACAAGTAAAAGTGCGGATTTTTTTTTTTTTTAAATAGGTTTTCAGTAGGATTCCAGGAATCCCTATCATGTCTATGATAGCAAGTGATTTGGCTGAACTGGAAGATAATAGCAGATAAAAGCAGATCACAATGGAATTTTTACATGTGTTGGAGTGTTTGATGTCAAAGGAGATTTAATGGTGCCCCTGCCTGATCATCAGTTGCTAGTTCAGAGCCTAACACCTGTGGTAGATGCTGAGGGAATCCAGTTCCTACAAATAACACCTCAGTGGGTTACCTGCACCCATATGTGGTAAGTAGGGTTGGGTAAAGGACGTCACAACTCACCTCTAAACCTCCCTACTGTGTCAAATGCAAGTGTTTGGTGGACGTGGCCACTGAATTCACAAAGAAAATAAGACTGGGAGGTTTGCATATGAGTTGTGGAGGAGCTGCTGGGGAACACTGTCCTCCAAAAAGCTGGTCCTGACACTGCTAGATAGAAAGCAGGAAGCTGCATCTGCCTCTGACACCACTGTACAATGTTCTTAGTGCTGTTTTCCACAACTGAAGGAGGAAGCTGGGTGAATTGGAAACGGTTCAGAGAGAATAGCAGGCATGATGAAAGGTCTGGAAAACATGTCTGTGATGGACCCAAAGAGCTTTCTCTATCTATCAAAGAGAAGATTAAGAGGTGACTTGATGTACATGGGGAACAGAAATTTGATCACAGCTTACTCTTTGCTTTGGCAGACAAAGGATGTGATAAGGCCCAAACACTGGAAGACGAAAATGAGCAACCTCAGGCGACAAGAAAGCTATGTATTTTTAAACAAGAAGACAATCACAGGAACTGCTTACTAAGGGTTATGATAGATTTCCTACTCTTCACCATTTCAGAACATAGATCAGTGTTTCTTATTAAATATGTGGTGTAAATTACTGCTTAACAACCTTCCCTTCCCCCACCCAGCCCGAGGATCACCAAATCTCTTCACAAAAAAAAACCCCACAGATGGCCCAGTAGAGTGCTTACACAATGGCTTTCATTTGCAATCAACTCAGAATTAGGATAAACTCTCAATGCTTGTTTACTGTCTTTATTTTTCCCAAGTTTATTCACTTGTTTGTTTGGGTATGGGCAGATGCATATGTACACGTGTGCTCGTGCGATAGAACTGTAATAAGATTATAGAGCAAACTGGTTTGCTCAGTTTCAAAGATGTTTTGTTCCCAACTGTAAAAGTCCAGGTTCTGCTAATAGCAATGCAATAAAAAGCACCATATCATTTTTTTAAAATTCTGGCTTGAGTAGAAGTCACCCAAAATGAAACACTTGGTTCAAATTTTTCTCATAGGATTTTTCTCTATAGTAAAATCAAAATCTTCCTGTGGAAAATTTCAGTTTTGCAGTGAGTGCATTCCCATTAGAAAATAACTGCTCTGTGAAACTCTCAGCCAACTCTAGTAATGATGGCCATCACAGGGGAGGGGAGGTGTGCGGAGAGAGAGGGAGTGGATTTCTTTACACTCTCTCACTCAACAGAGAGAACCGAGCTTCTCCCTTCCCTTTGTTATAGCAGTCAAGTTTCCTGTCGCTTCCTAAGCAGAAAAAACATACGCATATGCATTTATTGCTTGGGTATCAAACTGATAATATATTAAAAGGATTATGATTTACTGCTGTAATTATTAGCCTCCCAACTTTCACCCACAATTATTGTGTACGTATATCTTCTGGCTTGCAAAATCCCTACTTGTCCATATAAATGATGTGATTGCATTACTCTGTACTTTCTTTGCTGCCCTAATGGCTCATTAGAGCAAACACCTCAAAATGTGCATGTAAATATGTTGGGACTGCTTGGACTATCTGGCTCACTCCCTCTTTTTCTCTTTCTTTGTTGCTTTTCCTTCTTTTCCCTTGCCATCACCCCACTTTTCCCCTGCTATTGTATATCACACTGAATTTTTCCTCCCATTTTTCCAAGTGTCCAAATGTTCCTGTCTGATTTATTTATGTCTGACAGTGTTTCAGAGTGCCCAGTTCATTTCCTCTGGGACCATTCTGCTTTTATCTCCCCATTTGGAAGCTTATTTCCTCCCACTCTGCTCCCCTACTCAGCTTCTCCAGTACATAGTTTTCCTCCCCTGCCCTGAATTTCTTTGCTCTGCTGTTATTTTCTTTCCTCCTTTAGTCAGATCCCTTCTCCTCCTCTACTTCTCCACATCTTCTGTTCATTCTCCTTCCTTTACACTTCTTCCCTTACATTCCTTCTTCCTGTATATCCCTGTATGATCCAGAGGGACCACATTGCTCATCTTGTCCTGTGTCTGTGAAGGAGCTTCCCCCTCCATCCGGGCACTTTTCCCTATTCTTTTATTTCCATTGCTCTGCTTTTGCCCCTTTTCTTGCTTTATTTATATTTCCATGTCTTCTGTATTTGCCTATTTCTAGGCTTATCTAAGGCTTTTTGCTTGACAGGGCTGTGCCTGCTCCCCAGTCCCACACCCCTGGGGGAACTGAGGGCTGAGGACAGCCTTGGCTGTCAGTAGGCTGTCCCAAGGCATGTCTGTACCCCCCGCTATGCCTCAGGCTGCTCCCACACCTCCCCAGTGCAGGACAGAAGTGTTAAGGAACTCGGAGGACAGGAAATCAGAAGATAATCTTGCCTGTCCCAGTGCCTCTGCTGTGTCCCACCAGCCCCGCTGCAGCCCAGAGGTGTGCACAGGGCCGTCTGTCTGCAACCTGAAGGAAGCCACGGGGTCGCACAGCCAGTTGCATCCTGGGGTCCAGGAGTGCACCTCACATGGGCTACATTAATAGGCATGGAAAAGCCCCCTGAGGGCCACTCACTTCCCTCCTGTAAATCCGCTTGTGGTTTGAAGGGATACTTTATGAGGTGCCTCTGTATACTTGATCCCTTGTATTTTTTTCCTGCTGTGAAGCCCGAGGCTGTCCTTCACAGCTCCTGCAGTAAACCAGGGCCTTGGGATCCAGCGTCCCAGGGACACCGCGGGCAGCAAATGTCGGCTTTCATAGAAGTTGCAGGTGCTTCCATCAGGGAACTGCCATGCAGCCTGTGTCTGTCCTCCATGGAGAACTGCTGCTAAAGGGATGAAGGCTCATTATGGGGGATTATAAATCTGGTCTGGTGGAGCTTTCTCTATTTGCCCTACTGCTGCCCAGACACTGAATCTCTTAGTGGGTTTCTGCAACAGCAGAGTGGCTGGCTCAGGCCCTTTGGTCCCTCTCTGATCCTCAGTTGAACTAGCTGATGCCTAAGGAGATAACACCAGTGAAAAGCAAGAAAGGAGCAAGAAGAACAACAGAAGGCCTTGAAAAAGATGACAATAAGGAAGTGCATTGGAAGACCAGCTCCTGTACCTCCTCCATGGGTATTGACTCCCATGACTTGGTGCCCACAGAGCATCTCCTGTGCCACATGGCAGAACTCCTTTGCACAGAGAGGATGTGCTTGATAGTTGACCTTGCTTTTCCTACAAGAGAAATAATTGTGGGACTTTTGGGATTCCCCTCTTTGCAAGCTTGGAAAATGTACAACTGCTTTGTGAAAAACAGAATCTCTTTAAGCCCCATAAGGAGCATCAGAATGAATGCCACAAATGCACAGAAATTGCTTTCTGTGTAGATCTCTGGAAAGGACTTTTGGGTAGTGATTGCAAACAAGCAAAAAAGGAACCTGACATATTCTGAAATGTCTGCTTCAAAAGCCTTAAATATGGTGGACATAAGCTGTAGCATTTCTGGAAAGAAAAAAAAAAAGGAAAAAAACCCTCACTGCCTCCATCCTTGACCCCTCCAGTTACAAAAAGAGAATGAACCAGTTACAGACAGAATTTTTGGAGTCAGTGTCCTATCAACTAGTGATTATCAGATTGTCTGCTTGTAATGGCATATCCAGTCATATGTTTTCTCAATCAAACCCAAAATAAATGAAAGGAGGAAACAAAGGAGTATAAGAATCCAGCACTTAATTCTTCATACTTCAAGAGCTGCAGCAGGGAATGCTAAGGGAAAATTCCCAAGTGAGAATTGATATCAGTTCAAGGTCAGATAAGTTGATGCATGGAAGTACATTATAAGAAAACTAGAAAGCTATTTTGGGGACTGTCATTATATATTGAATGCTTGGAGGGACTGTTTTGATGTTCTGTGTCTGGGCTCTGGGTTAGCAGTTAAACCAATGTTTCTGAAGCAAGGGTCTGGGAACTGGGTGATTTTATATGCTGCTCCTGAGGACTAGAGTCTAAACTTGTCCCTTTCTGAGCCTCAGAAAGGTTCCCATTTTCACACTCAGGACCACCAACATTATATGTTGCTAATAGCACTGCAGTAAAAGCTAATTTCTTAATTTCTTAGTGTGATGACAGTCTCTATTTCATGAGGAAGTGCTATATGTTTTTGTTACTACAGTCCTTCATTAAAAGCAATGTGGACCAACATAATCCAGGGAGAAAGTGTGTAAGAAGGGCTGCACCTTGGAGAAAAGCTTCACCATGGAGCAACCATATATAGAATGGTGCAAAATGTACTATAGGTTTCCTCTAGCAGCACGGGGTGCGCAGATATTTTGGGTCCTCCCTTCCTACCAGAGCTACTCCTTTTAAATCAGGCATCACCTGTGGAACATCTTCTTTATGAGGACAGGCTGAGGGAGCTGGGTTTCTTCAGCTTGGAGGAGACTCAGGGGTGACCATATTCATGTCTATAAATATGTTAAGGGTAAGTGTCAGGAGGGTGGATCCAGGCTCTTCTCAGTGATGGCCAGTGATATGACAAGGGGAAATGGTTCCGAGCTGGAACATAGAAAGCTTCTTCTTAATATAAGGAGGAATTTTTTCACCGTGAGGGTGACAGATCACTGGAACAGGCTGCCCAGAGAGGTTGTGGAGTCTCCTTCTCTGGAGACACTCAAGACCAATCTGGTCATGTTCCTGTGTGATCTAATCTAGATGATCCTGCTTGGGCAGGGGGGTGGACTAGATGATATTTCGAGGTCCCTTCCTACTCCTAATGCTCTGTGATTCTGAGATTCTGTGATCATGGGGACCAGGAGGAAATGCTGAAGATGGATGAGGAGGCCAAATCTCAAGAGAAGTGAGAGTGGGAGAGGGTAAACTACAACACTGATATGTGCTTACCCGCTCCTTCCTTTTATTCCCATGGGGCATGTTCAAGTCCTGGGCAGTACAGGGGATGTGCTGGCAACATAGATAGTGCTGGGAGCGAGGTCCCACCAGCATTAGTATACATCACATCAGTGTCCACCCTGGGGCAGAAGCATAGCAGGGGGTGACATAAAGCTTCATATTCAAATGTCTTCCCTTTGCCTTGTTAACACGGCAAAGTGCAGTGGCCAGAGGAACTTGGGCCAGAGGAACCTCAGACATATACACAGGCTGGGAGAAGAGCTCCTTGAATGCTGCCCTGCTGAGAAGGACCTGGGTGTCCTAGTGGACAAGAAACTGAACATGAGCCAGCAGTGTGATCTTGCAGCTCAGAAGGCCAATGGTATCCTGGGCTCCATCAGAAGAGGAGTGGCCATCAGGGACAGGGAGGGGATTGTCCCTCTACTCTGCCCTGGTGAGGCCCCATCTGGAGTACTGCATCCAGATCTGGGGCCCCCAATTCAAACAAGATGTTGGAGAGGGTTCAGAGGAGGCCATGAAGATGATCAGGTGGCTGGAATACCTCCTTATGAGGACAGGCTGGGGGAGCTGGGCTTGTTCTGGAGAAGGGTGTGGGGGGACCTTATTGCAGCCTTCCAGTACTTAAAGGGTACATAGGAGGGGAATCGGATTTGTACAAGGGTAAAAAGTGGTAGGACAAGGGGGAACAGATTTAATCTACAGGAGGGAAGGGTTAGATTGTATATCAGGGGGAAGTTCTTGACAGAGAGAGTGGTGAGGTGCTGGAACACGTGGCCCAGAGAGGCAGTGGATGCCCCAACCCTGGAGGTGTTCAAGGCCAGGTTGGATGGGGCTCTGGGAAACCATGTCTCAATGCAGGTCTGGACATTGATGGCCCTGCCTGTGGCAGGGGCGTTGGAACTCGATGATCCTTGGGGTCCATTTTGTGGACCATTCTGTGATTCTGTGACTGCAAGCTCAGTTAAGAACTGCTTTCACTAACCAAAACTCTGCCTGAAGCTAAACTGGGAGTCAGGTCATGCAGAGAAATGGGCCTTATCTTCCATTTTCCTGCAGGGCCCAGGGTGACCTGTGTTTTTTCTGGGAGGGGCTTTTCCTCCTAGAACACCACGGTGGGCTCAAAGAAATCTTTCCAACAAGAGTGCCACTGTCAGCGGTACATTCCTGCTGGCCATTTTGTATTTACCAAACAAACGGAGAGCTTGTATGAAAAAAATCCCCTGTGAGGGCTAATAATAACAACATTTGAGCTGCTCCACCCTTGCTCTGTTCAGTCATTGCAGATGGCCAGCATGTCTGCACGGGGAATGACCACCACGTGTGCTGGGGCATGGGGCTGCCCTGGCCTGGGAGCACCTCCCTGTTATCTATAATAACCTTGTAAGACTGGCATGTGCTGCCTTCGCTTCCTGTGGCAGCTGAAGCCGAGCTTGTAAAACAGGTCTTATTTTAGAGCAACCCAGGCTGAGCACAGAGTGAGACCAGACCCGGGAAATTTTGAGTTTTCATTGTTTCCTCAGCTGTGGGTGAAGAGCTCCCATGGACGTTTGGGAGAGATTTTCCCAGATACGTGAACCCTCACCTCTAGCTGCATCTCACACAAGCTCTGTCTCCAAAACTCTGGTCACATCAGCCTCTTTTTCTCCCCTTTGTTTCTACATCTTTAAATTGGAGGACTGTTATTTTCCTACCACACTTCAAAAAGGGAGAAATTAGTTGCAAGAATTCATAATGCACATTGTTGAAGCATTCGAATAAGATAATACAATTCTAATAAGACATTCAGGGCTTTGTTTTCTGAGGTAGTGCTTCGTATGTAATGCAATTTGCTTGGGCTTCCTAGGGAATGATGAGATGCTTGTGTATACGTGTGTGTATGGAGGGGGCAGGGAAACCTGAGACCTGTTTTTGTACATGCAGGGAAAGATTTACATAACTGTGTTTGCTGATGTCTTCTTGCCATCAGTCAGTTTAATGGTGCTGTGAGCTGCTGAGCTTGTAACGTTTTGTCGTTTGGCAATAACAGGGGGAAAACCTCCAGTGAGGCTGGTCCCCGTTCGAATGCCGTATATTGGGCAACCTCAACTAGCCCCTGCTGTATCACTGGACATGTAGCTCCAACACTTTGTCATGTGAAAGGCTATCCCGTAGCAGAGCGAGCCTGGAGTCTTTTCAGTTGGCATGTTGGGATGTGCTGCATGAGGAAAAATACTATGTGAACAGAGATTTTTCTTGTAAACAAACTGACCCACAGTCTGAAACAAAACTATTGAGCTTGTAGAAAAGAAAAAGGAAAAGCCACACATCCCCAGAAATCAGGAGTCATCTCCTGGCATGGCATTGTTGGAGGTGAGCAAGGGGGCCAGCATCATTTGAATTTTCAGTTTTTACCAAGTGACCATACAGCATTTTCATTTCATACTTTTATACTAATTAAACCTGAAATTAGAAAAAAAAAAAAAAAAAATTCTCAACAGGCTTTAAACGTCCTCCCTCAGTCCAGGAGCCAGACCAGGCCTTTTACAAGGTTATTTGTTTGGGAAGTGAGCATCAGAAAATTAAGAAATCAAGGAAAAGGGTCCTCAAGCATGGGTTAGAGAGCACCACTGTGGATGGCTAGATTTAAGTCAGGCCTCAAACCACAGAGCAATTATAGGGTATTTCTATTAAATGCTTAACTACATTGAAGTTGTGTTAGGGATGGACAAGGGAAGGTCTTCAGTGGTATTATGTAAGAATCCCTATTCTCTACCCCTGAAGACAGGGGGTTTCTAGCAGTTTCTCTCCCTGCACTGCTGCTTCCAGGATTTTTAGATGTTCTGGCTGGAGGAATTTTTGCAATTATCTATTACAACACAGCCTGTGGGATTGAATCACCATCTAACACAGACAGGGAGATAGCCCGTCTTTAAATACCACACATGGTAGAGAGTCTATCCCACTGCTAGATAAATTGCTGCAGTGTTTAATTCCCTCCCTTGTTAAAATCTTGGCATTTATCTAGTTCAGATTAATCTAGTGTTGGATTCCACCTACTGGATGTCGTGTCTCTGTCTGCTAATTCAGAGATCCACCCCCTGCCTGCAAAACCCTGCCTTATTAACATAAAGAAAACCCAGAATATAAACTTAANACAGCTACTTGCAAGCTAAGACCGAACAAAATTTGGAATTTTCACACAGTGGGCAGATACGAATTGTCAACATTTGTTTTCACTCCAAATTATAGCAAAACCCTGCCTTATTAACATAAAGAAAACCCAGAATATAAACTTAAGAACAAATCTAAACAAAATTATCATTTTCTTTAATGTAAGACCCTTGCTGTTTGAATTTACTGAATTGGTCAACCAGGGTTTTCTTCTGTGTCAGTTCAATATTAAAAACAAATATTTTCCCATAATGCTGCATTGCTCCTGGGAATTATAGCCTGAACAAACACTATCCTTATTCAACTTAGGCAGAGGCTTCTTGGCTGGACTACAGCTCCTGTAATGTTATATACAACTCTGAATTAAGTGACAAATTACCCCATGGCTGGCCTGTAGGAGAAAACAGGTACATGTACTGCAGATAAATGTGTTCACAAGAAGGTGAAGTTTAAGGTTTCCTCGACCACGACAAATTGATGTGGAGAGGCTTACAGTGAACTATTTAATTTTGCTTGTCCTGAAGGAAAATGAACATAACTTTTTCTTTATAGAAATTTGTGTGGAAATTTCATTTTCTATTGTTGAGACAGAATACCCAGCCAGCTCTGTTATAAACCACAGACAAATCACCAGTTACTCTACTATTTTTTAGTATCTCACTAACAGCTTTTGCCAATTGCAAGTACATTTGTAATTCTTTCTTGAACTCTTTCCAGCTTGTCAGCAGTATTATTATTTTTTTTTTTTAATATGGACATCAGAGCCTGACCTGCTCTCCTTCTACAATTAATATTCCAAGGAACAGTGAGCATCTGCTTTTTTATCCTTGTGTTTTATAGTCCCCTGCTTGCACAGAGGGATACCGAGAAGACTCTTTGTCAGTATGTTGCATGGGGAGCTCATGTGCAGTGTAGCTGTTTATCAGCCATGACCTCTAAATTCCTTTTTTAAGTTTCTGTTTCTAAAATATAACCTGCATCTACCCGCAAACTATCTGGGATACTCAGAATTATGCTAACTGTACAATAAAATATGTTGGGTTTTTTTCCTAGTGAGCTCAGGTTACCACACAAACCAGGTTGCTTGAGGAGCAGATCTGGTTTTCTCATTATTTACCACTCTATGACTTTTGTGTCATCTGCAGACTTTGTGAGGAAGGGGTGTAGATTTTTTATACTGGATCACAGATAAACATATTAAATAATGAAAGTAAATCCAAATGGTCCTCCTGTAAAATATCCCTACTGCAAGGGCACTCTCTGCCGAGTTACCCTGGAGACTCCTCAGTTTTATTGTGTTTAGTATGTGCTACACTGTGTTTCTAGAAGATCCATTTTCTAGTATGTTATGCCATGCTGAACTCGGACATTAGCAGCAGTGTACTACATGGGAAAGGTTGTGTAAAATGGTTAACCTTTATAGCTGTGGTCTAAAAACACCCTGCTACCTTTGAGGATATAAAGTATTGAATTAGAACTGTAATGTTATCCAATGTATCCATCAATACACCATTTTTCCACCCAACTGCAAAACAGTCCTATTCTGCATCACTGCCAAAGACCTTATCTTTTTGTCTACCCTGGTTATTGTCTTACACTTATGGGAATTTTGTTTATAACATCTGAGGTATTTATAACCTTAGTGATATAAACTGGGAATATATAGTTGGTGCTTTGATACTTGGCTACTAAAGGCATTACATTATTCTTTGCACCTATCAAACCATTTTTCATTGCATTTAAATTTTACTCTGGACGGTGGATTGCTTCTCATGAGTAGGTTGAAGAAGGAGATACAGAAGGAGTTTCCAGTGTTTAAGAGTAGAAGTAGCTGGAGCTGGAAGTGTTACCAGTGTACTGCAATCCCACAGAGTGATACTCCCTTGCAAATCACAGCAGGCAGAGCTTTTCATGTGTTTTTTGTTCAGTATTTGGCTGTTCAATCTTTTCATGAAAAATTAAACTGTGTTTGGAGTCCAGCCTCCTCTTCTTGAAAGTAAGTGTGAAACCATATTCCTATTTACCTACATACAATGTCAGAATTTCTGATGACAAGTTGATTCTGGTGACTATTTAAAAATAATAAATCAGGTCTATGTTAATGGTTTACACTCAGATGACATAAAGCTAAGGTTTTGTTTTCATCTCTCCAACAGATAAGGTGGGTCCATCATGAAACATTTACTAAACCCGGAGCTGCAGATCACAGTGTCTCTACCTGGCATCCTATAGGCTCTGCTTTTCTCATGCCATCTTAGCAAGAGGTGATAGCTGTGATCATCCCAGGCTTGCAATGCCAGTTTATAGCATGAGACCATGGGTTGAGCAGCACAGCTGGAAAAACACTTGAATTCAGTTCAAAGTCTGCTTTGAGGAAGCAGGTACAGAGAACACAGAGTTCAAGTGAGCCCATGTTAGCATTTGTCATCAAATGCTAACATGGGCTAACTTGAACAAACTCCACTTTAGATGCTGGTGGCATCTAAAGTGGAGTCTGGTTGGAAGCATGTCTTGGGGTCATTATCTAGGGACCACAAGACATTGAACAACTACTTGCAGCAGATTATCTGGGACCTGCGTTTAGCTCCTTTTGAGAAGATATGGAAAAACACATAGATTGGCATATATTGTGAAAAAACCTCTTGATCTTTGTTGTGCAAACAAAAAGCATGTGATGGTAAAGTCCCAGCTGGAAGTACAGGAGGTGTGTTCATCATCCTGCCCCTTCATATCAGTCTTGCAGGATGTTACCACATGCTATTGATGATGTAGGAAAGTGATTATCCCTGGGTACCCAAAGGTTCAAAGGATTGTGCATGACATGATTGAGAGTAAGAAACTCATTTACAAAAAACAAGAGGTGAAATTTTTTGACAGGGGAATGATTCCTCCACTAGAAAATTAAAAACTGAAAGGAGTGGAAGTAGTCAGCAAAGAGAGAGACTGTGACTTCAGGAAGAGACATAGCTTTAAGCAATATGGCAGAGGAGAAACTCTCTCTCTCCAGGGTACCTTAGGCTAAAGTCATCTGTGGTGGACAGCCTACAGAAAACAAGCTGATGCCATGTGGCTTAAATGTCAAATGGACATCCCTGAAACAACACATAGTCATGGATCAAAAGCAAAAGTGCTCGTTGTCTGCACAAAGAGTTTGCTCAATAGTTCAAATGTAGTCATGTGTGACTCCAGGGAAAGCAATAAAAGGGAAAAAAGTAATTCAGGAGAATAATTTATTAGGATTAATTTATCTGATTTTATTCCTACTTCCCAATTCTTTGGACTGGAGGATTGTCAGCAATATTTTAGAAGCTGGATTAAAATACTCTTAAGTTAAACTCATCCCTGTGTAGAGGCCCAGTCTTAAGGTTTTTATTACACTAGGGTGCCATGAAAGCCTGGAATTGAAGATCGCCCTGGTGTATAGGCCTGATGAGGCTCATCCTCTGTGATTTGGTGATGCCTGCAGGCCCCTGGTTTCTTACCATGTCCCTATTTGCATAGGAAAAGACTTCCTATTTTAAAACCTTCCCTAACCTACAAATTAGTGCAGATGAATGGCCTCTTGTTGGATCTGGAGTGGTTATCCTAGTTCCAACAATAGCACAGCCAATGCCAGATTTTAAACCCTCATAATGCATATAATTGTGTGATATTATACCAGAGGGGAAATTTGTTCTGTAGTCCAGCTGGTGATTAGTTTTACGTTGAGGCACTGGGATTGGATACCCCTTGAAACTTTATCCTGGTTAACGTAACTACAGCTGGTATTTTGTGGTATAACAATTCAACCCTTACTCCTGAGAGCGGTCCCACTGGGACAGACCTGGAAGTCCTCACTTGGATTTTACTCAGGCAAAATTCTTGCTACTCTTGGTGGAAGCTTTGACCCAGTAAGACCCAAGTGTGAGCAACAAGAGGTGATCCACCAGAATTTCTTTGTAGGACACTGTTTATTCACTCAAATAAGGATTACAAGGTCAAAACCCAAACTAGGCATAAAAACCTGCTAGAAATCTAGGAACTGCTCAGTTGTATTTTATTAATAGCTCATCTGCTAATATCCCAGCATCACTGACAGCAGCCACAAAACTTCTTTGGAGGTTACTTATAACGCTGTTTTCAGTACTCACCTGTTTGTTCTCTAGGGTTATTTAACCCAATAATTAATAGATGGTTGATAAATAGAACTATACCTCTTTATGGCTTTTCACCACTTCTCTTCTTCTCTTATGTACCACTTCTCAGTGTTCATGGTCCTACTGTTCCTTCTGTCTCTAATTTCTTATGGAAGCTTATGAAAAACATTTACTTTGATGGATATTTCCAAAAGAGGAACTGTCTGTTATGAAGAACCCCCTCATGTATCACGCTCATTTTTAGTTGAGTTTTTTAAAAATGAAATTATAAATTATTTTTGAAAACTAAATCAAAACGTGGTTGATGTTCTTGTATTTAGCTTATTTTGAGAAAAACCTCTTTCCCCATAAAAAATAAAATAGCCCAATACCAAATAGAAAAAGCATATGAAAAATAATGACAGCTGAGAGCAAGTAAGATTCTCCTTAAACTCTCATTCGGACTGTTGAAAAATCATGGCTTAAAACTAAATTTAAAAGTTTATTTTGAAAAAATAAAAATGTGAATGACACTGATTTTTTTCAAGAGAAACTGGGGCTGAAACCTATTAAGAGAAAAAGAACAGAAACAGCTCTTCACTAAGAAAATGGTTAAGTCTGTTTACTACTGATATATTTATTTCCAAGATATGTGGTAGCAGTAATATTGAAAAGGTATTTGGGAATTGCAAACAAATATCCCTTCTTTCACTCAGTGCTTTTTGTTTCATTTGGAGTGGTTTGGGGTTTTTTTCAATTTTAATTCTAGATGAGTATGGATAGAAACATCCTTTTGGACTTCTGCACACACTGTATTTTATATATCTCTAACATATGTTTTCCTTTGTCCATTGTAAAATAAATGGTCCTGTTTATTCTTTTTTTTTTTTTTTAGTTTCTATCTCCTGTAGAGATTCCCTCACATGCTATTAATTCTTTGAGTAATTTTCATTGCGGTATTTGGAATGTTTTAAATGTCTTCTATGTCTTGTTAAACAGGATCAAAAAGGACTTTAGGGCTGTAGATGAGAGCACATCTTCAATCTTTCTACAATATAAGTCTATATTATGTTACAGTCATTTTTAAATTTTCTTTTTAGAGTCTAGTGCTTTTGTGCAACGAACCACTCAAACTAACGCCTTCATGCTGAAAACACAGGTAAGTTAAGAGTGCCAGACCAGTTCCATCAGACCAGAAGTCACTGTAATCTAACAGTTTTTTGAGCGGGAGTAAACAGGGGCTGGGTGGGAAGAGGTGAGAGCAGGGCAGGCTGGAGGGATGCTTCCCCCTTCTCCCTTCCCGCAGTCTGTCTCAGGTTGCAGCTAAACCATCATTTTTATAGCCACTAATGGCCTATTCTCCACTAATCTGGATAATCCCTTTTTGACCACTTTTATACCTTGCCTTCCACAAACCTCTTTTGCAATCAGTTATGGGGCTTGGCCTGAACTGTGTGAAAATTCTTCATTTGCCTTGAACGTGTTGTCTCGTGTTTTGATGGGTGCCCCTTGGATCTGGTACTGTGGGAAGCACCAGTATCATTCCCTGCCTACCGCTGTTGCACGTTTTGGGATTTTCCTTAATTATCCATCCTATTGTCTTTATAATTTCCTTAAAGAGGTGGGAGTTTCATATAGTCCCAGGAGCTGAATGTGGAAGTAAATCTTTAGTGAGGTAGGGAAAAAAAAAAAGGAGAGAAATAAAACTGTGATTTACTGAATGTGTTATGATAGATGTGATTAAATTCTTGAGAGTATAAACTAATTGGACTTAATTGTGAGGCTAGTTGCTCTACTAGAAACATATGTAGAGTTTATATATTTGGCTGGTATACACTGTGGAGGCTACGCTGGCCAATGGAAAGATATAAAGGTACTTGGCAGCGTAGATAGTAAAATTCATCGAACTGAATGTTTTGGATAAATCGATAGGCATTGGGAATCATGTCTGAGCACAGGGCTGAAGGGAAATCTTTTGAGGAAAGTTCTGATACTAACGAGGATACCAGAAGGTGGGAAACAAAGAAAGGCTAAAAAGGTCCTTAGAAATAATTCCTGGGTTGTTTTATGAGATGTTTGTTATTCAGTTGTGCTGTCTGTGAACTGCTAGTTGCCTTATAAATGAACGGTGTTATTCCCCAACATGGTTTTCAATGGCTTTGGATGGTTTTGAATCCCAGCATATTTCCTCTTTTGGGCCACTTGAACTGTGCCTACAATGGGCACAGACCTGCAACACCTGCTTTGCCATATCTCTGCCGGCTGTTTGGAAGCGATATTGGTGCTGTCTGACTTGCTAAGTGTGGAGGGATATATTCCACAGTTACACTTGTACAGTCTTGTTGAGAAATTTTACATTGAGAAATATGTTTTTATTCATAAAAAGTACTTGAGTAACTGGCAACCTATGAGCTCCCTTCTGTCTCTCTAATGTCTGTCCTTTGGTGGTTATTGTAATTTTGAATCAAGTACTAAATTCTCTCTGCAGCCCAAATTTTTCAGCATTTACTAAACACTGATTGCCAGCTCCTGGAGTAAAACCTTTCTGCTGAATACATACATTACACATTAAAAACCCTGTCTAAATAAGGCTTATCTTAGGATTTAGCATGGAGTTGGCTGAAATGTCTCATGATTTCTTTTCAGTCTTCAAGAAAATTATTCAGAAGGAAAGGAAGCAAAATATCCTAAAGCAAGAAAGGGAGGATAGGGCTGGTCTGCATTAGAGCTCAGCAGACTCCCCAGGGGAAGCTAAGGCAACTAGTACAGTGTTAATTCCATGCCGGACCCTGCCTCTCCAAGTGATGGAGAGCTGCACAACTTTCACCAGCGATAGAAAGAAAGCCAAGGAGGGATTTAAATCTTTCTTGGGACACATGAGAGCCTCGTGTTAGCAGCACTGGTTAGTGCCCAGGTTGGTAGGAAAGGAGCAGGTTCATCCAGCTGGAGTATGGAGAAGTGGACAAAGTTCTCCAGAATGATCATGGTGTAGCAGGATAATGGGTCCTGTGAGTAGCTTGGTCCATGCCCTGCACAAGGTGTCTGATGGATTAATATGCTTATCTTACCAGTATAAAGCTTGGATGAAATTCAGGCCCCAGAGCTGTGTGGGGTTCATGGAGATGGTTGGGTTAAATCCCATGGCTAAGAGGGAGCACTGAGCAGTGGCCACTGGACCTGCACTCTGAGGCTGTAGCTGAGCTGCCATGATCTACAGGGGAATGGCTGGGGCTCCTTGTGAAGTATTTGTCATCTCCTTCCCCTCTGGGCATGAAGGCTGTCCTTGACATGCTCTCAGGGAGCCCTAGATGGGAATTCATGGACATGGCTGTGAGTGTGAGGAGGTGCAGGTGGAAAAGCAGGTCTTGGGGCAGGCTCAGGGTGCTCATGCAGGGAATGCAGAGTTTTCTGCCGTTGAGTAACTGTTCCTCAATCCCTGTGACCACTTTGGTGGTGCTCAGGTGATTTATCAGTGAGGCACTAGTCTCAGCACACTTTTTCCTCCTCAGCAGGGAAACTAATACTTCTCCAGCTATTGGAAACATAAAAAAAAAAAAAAAATTCATACTAACAAATCTCTGTCTGTTGCCTTCATTATTGTGTGAACCACAACAATTTTGAAGATACAAGTATTTTCCATCAAGACTATGAATAACACCACTTGGCAAACAATCCCTATAACAAAGAATAAGCCTCCAACTTTTTTTAGTGACTTTACATACAATGTGCCTTAATTACTGGCAAGCATGTCAAGAGCCTATTCCCACATGTGTCAACACTTCCTTAATACACTATAATTCATCATGTTAGCATGACAGAAACAAGGTACTCTACATCTTTACACACATCCTTCTCCAAGTTCTGGTCCTGAACTGAGTATTAAATGAACACAAAGTCTTCATCTAGTGAACAAAGAACAGACCACAGCATCGAAACAGTAAGGTCCCCCGAGTCAATCAAAGTCATACATCACAGAGCACTTTATCATATTCTTCACAACACTGTCTAAATCCAAGAAGCACTGCTTTATTGTCAAAAGGACATTCACTTAATAACTGCAGTAAATCCAGAAAGGCAGGCTAATTTTAGACAGAAAACTTGGCTAGGAGAGAACCCTATCATTTCCCACTCCTGACATTTTTATTCATTGAGTTCATTTTCATGCTAGTTGTGTGATTAAATGCAGATAGGGATTTATTTCCTTTTAATAAAAAAATACATGATTCTGAAAAAAGCCAAAATTGCAAATAAGGGACCTGATCCTTTTCCCACAGAAATAAACAATAGTTTTGTTGTTGGCCTCAGTGATGACAGGATTCGAATCCATGAATCTCTGTTGGAAGAAAAGGTTAAAATTCCATTTGAAAACTCTTCTTGGACCATACATTAACTCTCTGGCAGTTCTGGGGGTAACCAAGAACCGGTATGATTTCTTTTCTAATCTGTCTGCATGTGTGTGCAAATGTATGTGGTGGTATAGGGAGCCATTTCATAGAGAAGCAAGTGAAAATAAATCTGTCCTCAGTGTGTTGAAGTGAAATGTTTTATTTGCACTCGTAAACCAAAGTGCTTGCTGTATTTTTGCATTGCAGTTTTATTGTCAACAGTGATACAATCTCCCTTCTTTATGCATAGATCTTTGTACAGAGCCAAGGATCTTAGATAAAGGAAAGAGGTACCAAATACTGGAAATATATGTATGTGAGAAATGCTGAGCCTTTTGAGGAACTGGGAGTGAGCTCCCGAGAGAGCGGATATCTTCCCTATTAGCCACTCAATCAAAAGTAACTGAGTTTTAGATGTATTAGGAACAGGATCCAATTCTTTTCTTGGGTAGCAATTGTTTGGGTAGAAATTACTTAAATTCGACTGATGATCAAATTTTAATCTTCCATATGCCACTTTAAAACTGTCATGTCTCTACTGAATCAGCTCAGCTTTTCTGTAGAACAAGCTTAAAAGAGAGTTTAAAAGGTGGTGCTCAGAAATTTCCGTACTTTTAAAACGGATTGCATTTAAAAAAAAGAAAAAATCAGGTTAAAACGTGCCTTCCTTCAATGGTGTACATTTCCCTGTGCCTGCAGTGCAAAAGCAGCTACACTCCTATCACATCTATCCCAACTGTGGGGCCTTTGTGGCAAGAGAAGAGGACAAGGGCTCCTCCACCTCCTTTTTCAGCTGCTACACAGATGCTTCCCACAGCTTTTCCGTTACTGTATGGTAGCAGACAGAGCTGGTAAAATAGTTCTTAATAAGTAAATCAATGAATTTCACCTCCTCTTTTCTGTTCACAATTTTCTTTCTTTTGATCATTACTGAAATTTATTTGGCGTGATTAATCAAATGATTTGTATTAATAATTCTTGATCCGTAGCTTGTTTGCAATCAGTTAGTCATGAGTATATCGATACTTGAAATTCAAGCTCTTTTGGCTGGATGCAAAGAATTTCCCCTAAAAGAGTATGTTTAACTTTCAGAATCTTTTTTTCCAGTGCAATTTCTCTCCATTAAAAATCTCAACTTAACTTTGCACAAATATTCTGCAAAATTGATTTGAAGTGTTTTTGGTGAACATTCCTTGCTACAAAAGTAGCAGGTTCACATACTTGCAAATGCAAGAGGATTTACAAACACAGGTCCGATCAAAATTCTGTCCATGTCTGCATGAATATTTCCAGGACAGGACCTCATGCAAAAGCGACAAGGTTATGTTGCAGCTTTGGCATCATTCTCCTCCTAATTTATTTCATTGTAGTTTTAGAACTGATGTGAGAGACTGAGAAGATGATTCTGAGCACAGAGATATAGATGCTTTTCTGGTTTCTGAGCATATATTCATCTGCAGCCTCATTACAGTATGTGCAAAAAGTATATGTTATCATTGCTTCATGTGTAAAACACATTATGAAAACACTAATGCATTTGATCCATAGTAAAGCACACACATAATATAATGTGTTTTGGATCCAAACATGTTTACTGCAAATGCCAGAACTTAAAATGATGGGAGAGCTTGTTTCTTAAGGCAATAGTTTGGTTAATCCAAAGCCTGTCTGACAGTTTCTAAATGAGTTGATAGGAGTTTGAGGTTTTTGTTGTTTTGCTGGCTTTTTTCCCTCCTAGTTGTGTGTTTCAGTGGACAGAGCAATGTGGAAGGATTTTTCAGGGTAAAGGTGAGCTTGAAAAGGCTTTGTTTGTCCCTTCCCTACAGTAGCTTTCTGGAAAAAGCTTTCTCAGTTAGGACCACTAGATGTTCCTTGCACAGATGAATAGGATTGCCAGAAGCAGTCTGTTTCTCAAGGCACTGGCTGCAGCCAAGTTCTGCTCTGTTGTGTACATGGTAAAGCTTCACTTCTTAGTTTTCAAAACCAAAATATTCTGTTCATCTCAAACCTCAAATAATTCACTTGATCCTGTCAGTGTCTTTTCTAGCTCACTAGGTAACTGTTAAACCAAACTCTTCCTGTATCAAACAGGTTTATGCTCCCTTGTATGTGATAGAGACAGTAGGGAAGAAACATACTTTTCCTTCACCTTCCTCATATGGTTTAATAGAAAAATATGGGCCAATTTTAATTCTTTTTCTTCACAGAATTCATTTAATTATGTGTGTTGATAAATGTTATCTGGCAACTCTGTATGAGTTTTCACCAGCAAGTGGGAATTGCACGTGTTGGAGATCTCTACTACAGACTAGCTGGTTACAGCCCTTGCCCCCTGATGAGGATTGTCTGGTCTGATGAGTATGAGCTATTTCATTTCTACTGAAGGAGAACTATTGCCTATGATTTCTTGGCTAATTGTAGTTTCTTCAAATCAATTGTGTGTGTTTTATTACACAAGCCTTACTGATTACAGAGTGTACCAGCCTGATTCCCATTTACACTAAAGTCGGTGTGAGTAAACACCTTCAGCTAGGTTGTAAATTACACTTTCAGCCTTATTACATTGCTAGGGTTTATAAGGCAACTTTAATGTAACTGACAGCCAGGCACTATCGACTTTATGCCCTCGTGTATCAGCTGGAGAACAGACAGGGCAGGAACTATATATATCACCTTTCTCCACAGTGTTTTGGGGGTGGACGTTGGTCCTTTCCTTCCTTTCTAACTCAGGACACAGCTGAGATGGAGGATCAGGGAGAAGGAAGAGACTCTCCCTAGTCTCTAGTTATTAGGGATGTGAGAAACCATGGTGCAAGCTCCTGCTTTGATGGAGCAGATGTATCTCAAAGTGCAGGTGGCCATGCTGAGGACACAGGGATTTTTTCCTCCTTCCAAGCTGAGCCTGCAGATGTGAAATGCATCCTACAGTCCTCAGGTTAGCAAATAAGACTGTAAATGGAGAAAAGATGCTTGCTGCCTCTCTTGTGATGATGTGATAGACTGAAATTTGGGTTCTTGATTTGTGACTAGCCCTCAAATAATTTCTCCAGGAAAAAAACCTCAAGTGAATATTTTGAAAAAGAGAGTGCTGTTTCCTCTTCCACATCTTATCCAGAAGCATGTGATGGATGGAAGAAGAAAAATCACCAATTTTGCACTATCCTCACATCTCCTTGTAGCCAGGATATATTAGTTGGGTTGCAGGGATTAGGAGAAACAATCTCACTGCTTCCTGGTCAGGTACAGTTGTTATTGCTATTTCTTCTACCTGCGTTGGTGGTGAGATGGATTTATTCATCATGTCTGGAGAAGGAGCTACTTCTGGACAAAACAAGAAGGGAGAGCCCATTAATAGGTGACCAGGATCATCATCTTTTTTTCTGTCCTGACATTTCCTTCAGAAATGGGAACTTTTTCACTGGAATCTGCTTTTCTATCCCTCATGTATAAGGTATCCCATACCAGTGGATGCAAGTCCCTTCCTCATTTACAGTGTCTGGCACAAAGCAGGCCAGCAGAAAAGCCACTTTCACTCTGTCACCAAATACTTAGTGACAGATGAATTGCTGAAATTTTGACTTGCATTATGGAGGCTTTACTTTTTATAAAGATTGTACAATGGCTTATTAAATAACTACAGTTCAGTGAGAAATATCTAAGCACATTGTGATTCATAATCCCTGATTTTTATTGCTGTTCTTCACTTGGTTTAATTCAGTAAATCCAGAGATTTGAAATGGGTCTCCACTTCTTAGTGTGAAAAAGGGAGGACTTATTATTAGGTTTGTTAATTTAGACATAATTAGTAAAAAAACCTTGACTAGACAGTCACTAATATCAATGTTTCAGAAACAACTGTCCAGCCTCACTCCAGATGAAGAAACTGAAAGCCAAGAACAGCTTCCCACTGCAGGGAACAAGGCATTCCATTACCATTGGAAAACATTTCCCTCTTTTACTTCTACTCCTCTACCCAATCCTCAAAGCCTTTGCCTTTCCTAATGTTCTGAGCACTCCTTCACTTCTGCTTTTGATTCAGATTTTATGGCGTCTTGAAGTCACCACCATCCCTTCTCTTTCACAAGTTTCTAGCTGAAAATTTTGTTGTTCTGTGTCATGCACT
This sequence comes from Heliornis fulica, assembly GCA_013399135.1. Classification (NCBI taxonomy): domain Eukaryota; kingdom Metazoa; phylum Chordata; class Aves; order Gruiformes; family Heliornithidae; genus Heliornis; species Heliornis fulica. Next base: position 118,661 of record VXBZ01002129.1, read on the forward strand.
TGGTTGACTATTGAGGTGGAAGGTGATGTAGCAGGAAAAAAAAAAGATGGAGGTTTGGAATGTTATGAAATTTTCAAAGGATATTCTTCCTTGTGTGAAAGGGCAACAAGATGAATAAAAGTCTCAGGATTAAGGACAGAAGAATCCAGAGAGGTAAGAAGATGCTTTCCTGAGGTGGTTCATGAAGAACCCTAGGCACCTCTTAGATGTCCAAATGACAGCCTTTGTATGCCATCTCCTTCCTGAGCACAGAGCAATGCTCCACTCATAGCTACAGGAGTTCTGCCCAAAGCTTCAGAAGGCCTCCCAGAAGTGGGAGGCAGCCTCCCTTTTCTATAGATTAGAAAATAGATATAGAAATCTAATGAGCCCTTTCCCATTTCCAAACTGTTCTTACCAGGAAGCTTTGTTGTCACACTAGCAGAGCTCTTTATGTTCCACTCTGTGCCAATAAAGCTTTACAGGGGCCTTCAATGCCCTGGGGAAATGGGATGGGAGCTTAAATCACAGGAACTATAGTCCCCTTATTATTTCTAACTAGTATTGGGACTCTTCCTTCCCATGAGGTGTGGTGTTTCCACAGTCTGTTTTTTTTTTTTTTTTTATAAAGTCACCATAAAACATTGCCTCATGACAAATATCTGGAAACTACACCTTTTCCTCTGCTCAACCTCCCCTTTTTGATGAATCTGAGATTTTTCCATCAGTCAGAACAGAAGGGGTTTCTTTTTCTTCATGGTGTGTCAATGGGCAGCTAACACTGCTGAGAGCAGTATCTCCAGCTAAGCAAAAAGTCTTCCCTCTTGCCATGTGCAGAGGCTGACTGTGAAGCTGCAGATCCACCAGGAATGCCAGCACCTTCTGTTTAAAATCTATTTTTCCTTTGGGTTTGGGCCAACAGTTCAAAGCCAATTGCAGTTGTTGGGTCCAGACTGCTGTGAAATGGCTTTCTTGGGTAGTGTCTAATACCTTTCCTTGACAGCGAGCTGTACTGGAGCTCATTTCCACATCCTGGCTCGGGGTTAGGCACATTCAGCATGTCCTACAAAATGGAGGCTCGAACGCAAAATGGAATTCACAGTTTGAGACCACTGTATCCCACTGTGTCATGGCATAAATGGTGCTCCCCCAGCTGCCTGCAATGGCACGCTCGCCACTGGTCTCCCTGCCCTGGAGAGAAAACAGTAAAACTAGATAGGGAGATGGACAATAAAAAAAGATTGGAGGCATGGAATGACTTCCATATGAAGAGAGACTGAAAAGGTTGGGATCACTTAGAGAGGAAATGAAAAAGAAAAGTGTATGGTAGAGCAATCCAAGCCAGTTAATCGAACTGGGAAGATAAATCAGATGCTCTTCCTAACCGTTTTTCTTTACACAAAAAAAAAACCAACAGGGGAACACTCGCTGAAACGGAGACAGCAAATTAAAATTGATAAAATCAATTGCACAACATATATTTAACTTATGAAAGTCATTATTCTGGGATATCACTGAGATCAGGAAGATAGACGGCATCAAAGAGGTACAGAAATTTCTGTGTAGTGGAAACACCTGTGGGATCTAAACTATGAATAAATAAATAGAAAAAGCCTAAATTACTCTATACTGGGCAGGAGACACAAAGAACCTTCCTCATGCGTTTTGAACCTGGGTTTGATGCTTCTGGAGCCTTTTTGGTGTCCCCGATCATGCACTGGCAAACATCTGAAGTGAAAGGAAAATGTCTCAGGAGGATGGAGAGGAGGGAGAGGTGCTGTTGACCTTCTCTCCATACCAGCACTTTGAGGAACACAACCATCAGCATCTTTTGAAACCACTAGCAACTGATGGACTTCGGTGGGCTGTTGAGTTTGGCATACAGGAAAGAGAATGATGAGGCATCAGGGACAGGACCTAACTGTGTGGTAGCTCCTTGTCAGCAAGATTGTCCACGGATCCCAAGACCTCTTGGTCCACAGATACCCCTGCCATGGATACATGCCTATAGGGCCCTTAGAGCAAAATACAAAGAAGGATGTGGATGCCTAATGTATGATTTAGACTGTCACCAAGTACTGGAATTTGAGCCAAAAAAGCTCTTAGGTTCCTACAACTCTGCAGCTGTGTACACTGAGAAGTCCTGCTGGTTTGGTTGAGCTGAGCCTAAATCTTTCAAGAACTAGACTTCAGGAGACCTCGTTGCTGGGGAAAATGTCCAGAGCATGAGACTGCAAAGCCTGGACTGTCCTTTCTTAGTCCTCAATAATTCTCACTTAGCTTTTTTTTTTTTATGGGCTTATATTTGTCAGGAGATGTGGGAACTGCTCTAGCTACCTCCCAGAGTAGCTAAATAAATGAGATCCACAACAGGGTAGCTAGAACACCGTAATGAGAGTGGGTGATATGGAGTCTGAGCACCCTAAGACAAGGAAACTTAACTCTCTTATGGTCTTTGAGGAAGTCACAATCATACCACCCCTCTTAATGAAAGCATCTCAAGATTTCATGACTGTCAGGAAACTTTAGATGTGCTTTGAAGGGGTTTACTGGATTCAGCCTCCATGAATTGAGAAGTACAATTCATGAATCTCACAGTCTTTGGCAGAGATGGAGAAAAAGTATTTGGCTCAGCCAATATCATGGTTCCATTGGGCATGCTTTGTAGCAGAAACGTTGACGCCAAACTAAGCTTTCCTGTCCAAACTCAAGCGCTTACAGACTCTCAGACATCTAAAGGATTAAGGAAATCCTTTGTGGATCACATATTTGGATACGGGTGACTAAATTCTTCCTAAACTGCTTGAGAAGCTGGTTTGTGCACATTGTAATTTTCCAGTTTCTTCCAACTAACCCTTTGGTGTTATATTGGTGATAATTACCTCTCTGTCTTTGAGTGCATGTCTCAGAGGGTCCTTTCTTCTCACTAGCACAACTTTTTGCATAACTAGTAGAAACCGTCCTCTCAGGTCACCTTGCTGACTAACATCCAATCCAGAGCAGTTTTCTGCATTCCAGATTTAGGTTTGAAGTTCACCGCCTCCTTTTCTGAACTGATGAACAGCTCCTGTGCCCCCCTCTGTTTTTCCTAACCATTTCAGCTGGTATGATGCAAGAAGTTATTTCTTTCTTCCAGCTTTACCTGAGAGCGTTATGTGCACAATAGCATGAAGTGTCTGGGAAAGACACATCCTATGTCACTGAGCGCTCTCAACAGCTCAGAGGAAAACCAAGCATTTGTCTGATGTGTACTTCTAGCAGACAGAAGATAAATATTCTTACCCTGAGAGGAAAGAGGAATGACATTTCTACCACTGATAGAAAACTAAAAGAGCTGTGTAGATAGAGGCAGTTGTTACAGTCCTGCTGCTTAGCCACCATACTCCCTACAGAAAAGCTGTGCAGCTGTTCTTCTATTTTTCACGAGAGACTAACTCCTCTTCTAGCTGGTTGTACCCTGGGGGAACTCCTCCAGGAGTTTTGCCAGCTAGAGAGAGATTTGGGAAGGCCAAGGCCAGTTCCTCATCAAGAGCAGGCAGGAGGTAAAGCCTACCTGTTGCAAAGAAATATGAAGAGCAATGAAAAATCCAGGGTGAGATTCATCCTGTCTAGTTGCTGATGTCAAGCATAGAGACGTCCACACCTGTGTTAGTCATCTAGCTCCCCTGAGAGCCCATGGAGATCTATTTAAGACATTATGTACTGAAGTAAGATGAAACCTGTCCAAAACTGTTTGTTTCTCCCCTCCACCACAATGCCAAATGAGTCCTGTGGTAACTAGGTCAGACATAGACATCTACATCTGACTGATCCCATCCTGAAGATGAAGTGGGTGTATGCTTGCCACTTTGTTGAGTCTGTCTGGACCTGCAGAGCTTGCTCTCAGTCTACATAATGTGCTGCTGCTCTGGAGGGGGAGAGTAGCCATCCTCAGCTCATTCATTTTAATCCCTTCTACTTGTGCCAGGAGGGTGGTGGCACATCTGCATCTCTCCCTGGTCATATCTGGTTGAGGGTAGTCAGATGTGGTAACAGACCTCTGTACAAGGCACCTCCTGAGGGTCTGCTATGAGGGTAAGACTGTCACAGCGTTTGAAGTAGGGGCGGCCAGCGAGAGATGCATCCTTCTTTCTCTCATTTGGTTTTCACCCACATGGCACGTAGCTGCTTGTGGAACAAGACCCGTCCCTCTAGGATATACACATGCTTGCATGCATTTGATGCACACATATAGATGTGTGTCTGTATGTGGTTTATTAAGAATTAAAAATGCTCCTTTTTGCCTCAGACAGTGCTTCCAGTGCTTGCCTTTTCAGCTGGGGGGACTGTGTTTTTAATCTCACTAATACAAAGAAAACAATGGACCTCTTTCTCTGCTAGCTGTAAAGGGTCATAAGTAAAATGAGTTTTGGCAGACTCGTTCCAACTAGACATGCAACCACATGCAAAAATGACTCTAAATTTAGCATGTCATTTGTCAGGGTTAACCCTTCCCTTCCTCGAAGAAAAGGAACTTACTTGCCATCTTCCTGTAGTCTGTATTTGCAAACGCGTCTTGCCTCTATAAAACTCTCAGCTGCAGGAATTTATAATGTCCTTTTCTTGTGAAAGCCTTTCTTTCTCTTCTGAGCTATGATAAATGCAAGTTTATCCTTGCTTCTGGGAATTGGACATGGTACTTTCATACAAGATTGAGTACACTTAAACCCAAGGAAAGTGATTTCCTCTAGTGTTTTGGATAGGGTTGGGATGGCCTTGCTTTTTTGTATGGACCTTAAAAACTGTTGGATTCAACCCTGTTTATTTCTGCAAGTCCCGGTCACCAGCGTGAAAGTAGTTTAATGGAATAAGGTTACTGCTGAGAGAAATCACTGAACTTAAGTCAGTCCAGAAGTCTTTGAGAAATATTATATTTCACCTGAGACTTTATGCACACAGCCATTGGTGTAATACCTGCTACAGCAGAAGAAACAGGAATTGACCTTTGGCTGCAGCTCTTTCCAGCAGGAAAAGAAACACTGAAACGTCCCAGTCCACTTTTCAGCCTCTGAGGTTTCTGACCTTGTTTTATATGGTTATCAAAGATAAACAAGCAAGGGCTTCAGTGCAAGATGAAGTTCACATAAATCCTTCGTTTAAGCCAAGAAACTGATCTCTGTTGAGTGGTGCCAGTAATTATGTTGGGCAAGGCAATGGTTTGGATGTATGAGAGAAAGTGGGAGCTTACCCAGTTTGAAATGCATTTATTGGAAAAGTTGGTCTGAAATGGTCTGCTTCGGTCTATGTTTCTCCCTCTTATTCTCTTTTCCCTCCCCCAACAAAGAAAGCACCGTTCCCAGAAATCCCAGAGGACATTCCTAATTGAAAGCAATGATCATGAGTCATTCCTGTATATTAAGTGAAATACTCTAGCATGTCTCCCAAGGGATAAAGTGATTAAACCCACTAGAGAAGGGCCCAGGAACTCCTGCTGTCCTTTCAAACCTTGAAACTAAAAATTCACAAGATAAGCTAGTGGTAAGCGTACCACTAACTTATCTTGTGAATTTTTAGAGAGAGAGAGTAGTTCAGAGAGAGAGAAACACATCTCTCTCTGAACTACTAGAGCCTACATACAGAGAGACAGAAAATGAATTGCATTTCTGACAGTTTGAGATTCAGATTTTGTCAAATAAGACTATTTGTTCTCCAGAGCAAACTGTATGCTACACTGTCCTGTTGTCTGGGATATAATGGAATATAATGTTAGCCTCGGACAGTGGTTGTTGAGCCAGTGCCAGCCTCACTAATGAGCATGTGGTTTCAATAATAATATGGCTACTTGTAAGATGGCTGGCCATAAGCCAAGCACTTAATATGGAGGGGGCAACAGATGTAAAAAAGTACCATCCCTGACATGATTGCATTTCCAAAACTTCTCTGGCAAAAAAGTTAAGACTCAGCAAATCAGAATAATGAAGAATCTCCCCATATCAGGAAAGGATGAAACTCTGACAAATGAAAAGGAGTCCTATGGGCTTCGTGCACATATGGTAAAAAATAAGAAATATAAGAACAGGAGTGATAAAGGAACTGATAATTCTTTTTCATGAAAAAAACACCCAGGCTGGTAATGGATGGTTAGATTCTTTTCTTTTCTTTTCTTTTCTTTTCTTTTCTTTTCTTTTCTTTTCTTTTCTTTTCTTTTCTTTTCTTTTCTTTTCTTTTCTTTTCTTTTCTTTTCTTTTCTTTTCTTTTCTTTTCTTTTCTTTTCTTCTCTTCTCTTCTCTTCTCTTCTCTTCTCTTCTCTTCTCTTCTCTTCTCTTCTCTTCTCTTCTCTTCTCTTCTCTTCTCTTCTCTTCTCTTCTCTTCTCTTCTCTTCTCTTCTCTTCTCTTCTCTTCTCTTCTCTTCTCTTCTCTTCTCTTCTCTTCTCTTCTCTTCTCTTCTCTTCTCTTCTCTTCTCTTCTCTTCTCTTCTCTTCTCTTCTCTTCTCTTCTCTTCTCTTCTCTTCTCTTCTCTTCTCTTCNCCTCTCCCTCTCCCTCTCCCTCTCCCTCCCTTTTTGATAATCCAGACTTGGACCCAAAAGTCCAAGTCCATCAAGACAGTGAAATGAATTACCGTTTAATAATATTCCCACCACACAGTCAAAATGGATTCAATTACATAATGGTAGCATTAAATGTTATTAAGAGAGGGATCCAGAGTCTTGAGGCCAGACTTTCAGAAAATCATGATAAGCTGCTTAAACCAGCTGAAATAGCACATTTATAGGTTTTCCAGCCATAGGTTTTCTGAGGGGAGGGAGCACAGAGAAGGAGTCATTACGTTTGCTCAGAGGCTCTGGTGTGCTAATCTGTTATCGAGGATTTAGTGTGTAGAAAAGCAGAGCCAGAAAGTTTCTGATTTGATTATTACATCTTAACCTGTATGGTTTGGGGATGCTTTCTGGAGCGGCTGCTGTTACAGGAGAGATTATGTCAGAAGGGTTCGAATGAAAATCCCAAATCTGGGGCTCCAGCCACATTGGTGAGGTCTGGCTGAGACAGCCCCAAACCAGATGCTCCAGGAAGAGAACTGGCATAAGTAGCTCTACCCGGTGCAAAGCTGCCCAAAATGATCCCTGCCCAGTGACCCATGAGGTCCTGAGATGCTTTCATACAACGTTTCTCCATGACTGCTGAGGAGCCTCTGGGTGGATGGCACGCTACTGAAATGTGTGGCACTCTACAGGGGTCTCCCAGAATTGGGCACACACAGGCAAGGCGCTGCTTTCTCCCACACCACCACCCTCTCCCCAAGTTTTCTGTTCTTGGTATTTAGAATTTCAGCTGCAGATAATATTTTATGATCCTTTAACCATGTTTCTTGTATTGTATCTCCCAAGATTTTTTTCATTGCTTTTCCTTTTTTTCTTTTTCATTTGAAAAATTGGATAGAAGTTAAAACAAAGAAGAAAGCAGAAGAAAGAGTGATCAGAACACAAAGGACTTAAAAATTAAAAATAGAAGCATGTTTTTTTTCTGTCAGCACACACATGAATTATTATTTTCAGGTAAAGGAATTTTTAGTTCACAACTGTTATAAGACAAACATTTCCCCCTGAATTTTGTGTCTGATAGCAACAAGAAATTTCTTAGGACATTCCAAATTTTCTAACTAATGTGTTTCTAAGACAGTGTTGAAACTTCAGATATTTCAGACAATTCTGGTATTAAGTTTACTAAATGCTCCAGACTACTTTCTCTTGACAATGTCTGACTGAATATTTCCCCAAATTCAGATGCAGTTACTGAAACTGTTGTTGGAAATTACTTACAAGGAAATATTTCTTTGTAAAAGTTTATATGACTAGAATAATATTGTGTACCAGGGTTAGTTAACATTTCAAACCTTGTTAAGTGAGCAACACTTTCATCAGGGTCCTTGTTGATTCATGGCCTTATGAAAATTGGTCTGTGACCACAGCTTGTTCAGATGGGAGAAGAGAAGCTCTGGGGAGCCGTAATTGTGGCCTACCAATGCTTAAAGGAGTTCTACAGGAACATAAGAGAGGGATTGTTCACCAGGATGTTTAGAGATAGGACAAGGGGCAATGGCTTCAAGTTGAAAGAGGACAGGTTCAGATAAGATATGAAGAAGAAATTATTTACTGTGAGGGTAGTGAGCCTCTGGCACAGGTTGCCCAGAGAAGCTGTGGCTGCCCCCTCCCTGGAAGTGTTCAAGGCCAGGTTGGATGGGCCTTTGGGCAACCTGGTGTAGTGAAGGTCTCCCTGCCCATGGCAGCGGGGTTGGAACAAGGCAATCTTTGAGGTCCTTCCAACCCAAACCAGTCTTTGATTGTATGATGTTGCGAACCATGTATATCCATTGATGGTAGGAGAGAGTGTTTCTCTTTTATGATTCTTATAAAAAATGTCCACTGGCACCTTAGGTCATAATTATTCAAATGATCTTGTCATCCAGCAATGGTCTGGGAGCTTATCTGTGAAGAACTCTGAGGTGCCTGGGTCTTAATCAGTCCTGTGTGATGTAATAGAGTCCTCTACAGGTTGTTTCATCTCAACATCAGTAGGTGTCTAAAGGACAGAAGATAAATTGCCCTGTGAAGGTGCTGCTTCTCATGTGTTTTTGTCATGGAGGAGGGATCTAAACATCTAGCTGCTGAGTGTGGGGGTTGCTGAACTTAAATAAGACGTGTCTCAGCTATATCATGAGCTGTTGGCAGTATTGCATCTTCTACACCCTGCCAATCCAAAAGTGTTCTGCAATTGTCATACAGCTTTACTTTCAATGAATTGATATTGCAGATTCTTATTTTGGCTGCAGTGCATTAACTGTATAAACAGTTGAGTAAACTGGGCACCACAAAAGCTTGCTGGCTGGTTGCTGCATGCCCCCTAGGCAATAAAAACATGTGCAAAGAACAAAGAGCTGCACAAATCGACTGCAGATATGACCACACACGTCAAGATGTAACACGTCATTGAGACTGGAGAAAAAGCCTTTGTAGCAACCAGCACTGGGTGGAACTGGCTAATCCCATTAAAGAGCACCAAAACCCATTGATAAAGGGCCAGCTTTTGTGCTCTCATTTACACCAGGGCAAACCTACTGACCTTGGGAAAAAGAGCTGAGAGCAGAACCTGGCGCAGTGTGAGTCCCCGTCCTTGCCTGCGGAGATGGCATCATGTGTGGCAAGTGGCAGGGCTGACATGAAGTGTGTGTGGCACTGGTTTCTCTGAGCATCCTGCCATTTGGGAGACAGAAGGAGAGAGGAAGCTTATAAATCTACTCACGCTGGGATGTAATGGTATGTGAACCTCTGGATTTCAGGGGAAAGCCAATGAGATCTGCACAGATATTGCAGTGCTTGGGAAACCAACTGCTCCAGGCTTTGATCCTTGAAGCCTACAGGGTCTCTCAGATGTCCCTGTATTTTAATGTGCTGCAAAGCTCCAGTTGCTGGTTGCTTGGATGCCTGAATGAGAAATTGGGGAACACAGAAGGCAAGGTGCTTGCTTGCACAAACCAAGAAGGTGTTGACCCCGTTCCCAGGCCTCCAGGGTTGCCTAAGAGATATTGTGTTGATACCTTGATTTCTGATTGATGGGAGATTGCCACCTCTATCTTGTAAGTGATCACATAAAAATAAAGAGGTGACTGAATTACCTCCATTAGTCTCTGATGTGTTATTTTGTACTCTTGGGGATTTTATGTCAGTGATGGTTGGTCTCAAACAGACTTTTGTCCTTTTGACTATGAATGCCTCCACTCGTGGCTACAGCCCTGACTTACCCCAGCTCCTCTCCAGCTGAGTGGCACCACGTAGCTGAGTAGCTGAGCACACATTTGTAGCCTGCCTGTGTGTTCACTTGCCAGCAAGAAAGCCTGTGCTGGCTGTCCTGGCACTCCCTGCCAAGTATAACACCTGAGTTTGGCTCTCCCTTCCCTCACTGGTGTCCCAAATTCAGGTCTATCTTCTCTATCCTCACTTAATGCCTGGTGAAGCTGGTATCGAGCATTATTCGGGTGTGTGTACTGAGCGTAAGGGGTGGCAGGCGGGCAAGCAAGCAGTGCAACTGCAGGATTCTGGTTTCCTAAGCTAAGATTGACCAAAGTGTAAACAAAGACAAACCAAGGATCACCTCACTTTTGAGGTGATCCTTGGTTTGGGGAGCAAAGCCCTGTGACAAGCTGTGTGAAATTGTCCTGAGGCTGTGGTGGGATGAGCAGAGAGAGCCACTCTTCACCCAGAGATCCTTCTCACTGCTTCATTCCTGGGCTGTTGCCTTGGGGCTACTACAGGGACACCACCATAGAAGAAGAAGGTCCCTCTGTGGCACTTGTCCTGTGAGGCTCACAGACCTTTCTCACACCCTAAATTCATGTCAGGGTGATCCCTTAAATGAAGAAACCCAGGATGAGTGAAACTCAACATCCTTCAGCCCCACTTGGGCTGGGTGCCCTGGGGAGCTTACTCGCTCACCCTTGCTCAAGTGCCTGTTGATGGTGGGTGCCAGCCGTTCCAAGTCTCACTGTCTCACAGCGCCTTTGTGATATTATTTGCTTGAGTGAAAGCTTTAAGAAATTTGTGTTTGTCCAGTTAAATGAAATAAATGAAATAATGCTTGAACCCTTGTTTCTTTCTACGTTGGCCTGTTCCTGGATGCAGAAAGTTGAAAATAAAGGTGGGGAATGTGCCTCTGTGCTCACAACTCTATTTTTCAGGCATTTACCATATGTATTTACACATACTTAATTTTTCATGAGTTCTTTGCAGTTCACCTCTAAGCAGATGTTTGTCTACACCTGAAAACATGAGAAGGGCTTGGAGTTGGCTCAGCCAAGGGAGGAGAGACCAATCATCCCACAAGTGAATTTTTACAGGGAATATATTTTTAGACTTCAAATTTTAAAGCTTGCCTATGCCTGTGAATCTGGTTGCACACGAGGCTTTCTTTTTGTCTCCGGTCCCTGCACTCTCCTTTCCTCCTACTGCCTGTTTCCTACCTCTCTCCCTCCCCATCCTCCCTCAGAAAATTAGATTTCATTGGGCTTTTATAGCTGCACTTTTAAGTCAGTCAAGATTATTTTCTGGTGCTTAAATTCCTAGTTAACATGTCATGGTGCCATTCAGTGCTGGAAATGATGTAATTTATTGGGGAGCTGGTCAATTGCACAAATAGCTGGAAAAACAAGTTTAGCTTGATATAAATAACAAGACACAACAGTATATACAGTACAACACCTTGCCTCCTGCTGCAAATCTCCTGATTTCTGTTACTCTGGTTTCAGGGCTCCTAGCTGTCTCCTCACATTCACTACTATGAAATAAGATAATTATAGCACAAGTAAATATTACCCAATCAATCTACCGTAACAACTGTTAAAACAAGCCATCTTATAAATTTTGCTAACAAAATATGCACCAACCCAATATACACAGAAGGTAAGTTTCTCTGACCTTGAAATAAATTTCAAGAGCAAAGCACACATTACATGCATAATGAACATCCAGTGATGAGAGGCAGAGCTGGGGTCCAGCTCTGTTTCCACTAACCCCCTGAAATCTCTTCAAGCTCAGAGGTAGAAGGACGGTGTGTTTTGGGATGGTTTTAGGGCATCGATTCTTTGCATAGAATCACAGAATCATAGAATCATAGAATGATTAGGGTTGGAAGGGACTCCCAGAGGTCATCTAGTCCAACCCCCCTGCAAGAAGCAGGGACATCCCCAACTAGATCAGGTTGCTCAGGGCCTCATCCAACCTGGCCTTGAACGTCTCCAGGGATGGGGCATCCACCACCTCCCTGGGCAACCTGTTCCAGTGCTCCACCACTCTCACAGTAAAGAACTTTTTTCTAATATCCAATCTAAATCTCCCTCCCTCTATTTTGAAACCATTACCCCTTTTCCTGTCACAACAGGCCCTACTGAACAGCCTCTCCCCATCTTTCTTGTAGGCCCCCTTGAGGTACTGGAAGACTGCTATAAGGTCTCCCCGGAGCCTCCTCTTCTCCAGGCTGAACAGCCCCAACTCTCTCAGCCTGTCCTCGTAGGAAAGGTGCTCCAGCCCCTTTATCATCTTTGTGGCCCTCCTCTGGACCCTCTCCAACTGGTCCATGTTCTTCTTATGTTGGGGTTTCCAGAACTGGACTCAGTTCTGGAGTAGTCCTCTGAAATAAGGATTTGATGGGTGGACTGGTCTTAACGCTATTGACAGAGGTATTGAGTGCCCCCTCAGCAAGTTTACAGATGACACAAAGCTCAGTGGTGAGGTTAATGTGCCAGTGGGACCAGATGCCATCCAGAGGGACCTGGACAGGCTGGAGAAGAGGGCCCAGGTGAATGTCATGAGATTCAACAAAGCCAAGTGCAAGGTCCTGCACCTGGGTCAGGACAAGCCCCGTTATCCATACAAGTTATGCAATGACTGAGGAATAAGTCTTGTGAATAATCACTAATGAAAAGCTGGACATGAGTTACCAATGGGCTTCTGCAGCCCAGAATGCCAACTACATCCTGGGCTATATCGCAAGAATTGTGGCCAGCAGATTGAGAGAGGTGAAAGAGAGGAAGGGAGGAAGGATCAGGGTGAGTTACTCAGCAGTAAGCTACTCACATTTCTGTGCAGAAAGTACTGCATGGGCTCATAACATTGTGTGCTGCAGAAGACCACACAGATCAGGGGCAAACTTTTGGACCAACTCTAGCAACAGTCCTGCTTTGAAATGCTACTGCATTTAAGGTTTCAATCCAGGCAGTGCTCCGTAGGTCTGCTTAACTGTCTCAGGGTGCAAAGGCAGCTTCTACTGGGCTGGGGATAGAGGAGAAAAAGAAGCCAAGATGCTTGGTTGGAAAGATTAATGCCTTTTAGAAGAAAATAAAGACGTTCTGAATCTGTGTGTGGCAGTGAGAAGTCTCGAGGGAGAAGCTAATTATGATATACTGCTTGAATACCATTATGCACTAATTACTGAAAAAAAAGATGATGTATTTGAAAACCTTTGTGTTACTAAATGTAAGTGGAGTGGGGCCAATGCTGGCAGCTTTTGAAAACCCCACTGTGTAGCAAGAAGCAGCCATGTCATGCATTGCCTGGACATGTCCCAGCAAGCATGTGTGAAGTTTCTAACACACAAGATGAAGTATGGCCATCTAACCCATGCTTGATCCAGGTATCAGAGAGGGTTGTTCTGGCCAGGCCTTGTGTGGAACATGAAGTGGGAAGGATGGCATGTGCTATTTGTACAACTGGTCTGTGAGCTTGCTTTGGGTTTGTGTGGCAAGGTTTTAGTAGTGGGAGGTGGGGCTGCAAGTCTGGCTTCTGTGAGAAGCTGCTAGAAGCTTCTCTCTAGGTCCAACTGAGCCAATACCAGCTAGCTCAAGGACAGATTTACCTCTGACCAACACCAAACCCATCAGCAATAGTGGTAGTGCCTCACTGATAAAATATTTAAGGAGGGGGAGGAGATGCTCCAGTTGCTGGAGGAGAGATTCCCCTGTAGCCTGTGGAGAAGACCATGGTGAAGCAGGCTATCCCCCAGCAGCCCATGGAAGATATGTGGGAGCAGAGATTCTACCTACAGTCCATGGAGGACCCCATGCTTGAGCAGGTGGCGATACCTGAAGGAGGCTATGATCTGGTGGGAAGCCCATGGTGCAAGCACCTGGCAGGACCTGCAGCCTGTAGAGAGAGGACCCTTTGTTGGATCAGGCTTGCTGTGGGGTCTTGTGACTCTGTGAGGGATGGTGTTGATGTAGTCTGGTCCTGAAGGTCTGCACCCCATGAAAGCCTTTCTGGGCAGTTTGCCCCTGTGGGAAGGACTCATGTTGGAGAAGTTCATGGAGGACTGTCTCCCATGAGAGGGACCCCACAATGGAGCAGGGAAAGAGTGTGAGGAGTCCTCTCCCTGAGGAGGAAAGAGCACCAGAGACAATGTATGATGAACTGACCCCAACCCAAATTCCCCACCTGCCCTGTGCCACTTGGGGAAAGGAGGTAGAGAATTCTAGAATAATGTTGAGCCCAAGAAGAAGGGAGGAGGTAGTGGGGGAGGTGTTTTAATATTTGGTTTTAGTTTCTCATTATACTACTCTGTTTTGCTTGGGTAATAAAATAGATGCACTTTATTCTGTGTTGAGTCTGTTTTGCCTGTGACATTAATTGCAGAATGATCTCTCCCTGTCCTTATCTTGACCCATAAGCCTTGCATTATATATTTTCTCCCCTGTCCAACTGAGGAGGAGAGTGGTAGAGCAGCTTTGGTGGGCATCTGGCCTCCAGCCATGGATATCCACCACAGAGCTGCAGGGAGTACACTGTTTGTATGTGTAGCAGAGACAGAGAACCATTTCATAGTTGATATCACCTACAAATGTTGCATTAGATTTATCTCTAAGATTCTACTAAATAACAGACTTGAGGTATGGTGTTAGCTATCCAAAACTCCCTTGGGGCTCAGTGGAGAAAGAAAAAAATATCAGAAGATGATCTAGAGTCCAAGGTAGACTAAAACATCTTTCTAAAAAGCTGAGTATATTTGGTGTTCCTCCCGCTTCCTGGGAAAGTGCCCTGGGGATGGTGGCAGGGTATGTCTGGACTGACATAACACAGGTAAAACCCAGTAAAACCCACCCTCCATTGCAAATGTGCTATGTGGAGGAGTAGCAGGGTGGACTGGAGGTGCCTGCAGTAATGGAGAAGCAGCACTTACTAGCTCTGATACACTCACTACATACTGCATCTTCCCTGCCTGTCTCATGCCTCTCTGGTAGTGTCACGTGTTTGCCGGGAGGCCAGATTCATGTGCTGCCTCTCATAGGAATTTCCCAATATGAACTAACATCCCTAAAGACTGGGACCACTGAAAACACTGGTCTGGCTGTTTAACCTGTCAAAAAAGGGCACCTGTCCAAATTTCCCACTTGAATGACCTCTTGTTGATGTTAACCTCTGAGTCATGCCTGGAAACTGAATGGGAAAGCACTATTTGGTGTAGAACAGAAGACACATCCCAAATTTTTCATGCCCAGTGTTTGTAGAGACCTGTTCAAGGTCCCTGAAACTTGTCTCTGGCCTGACCAACCTGCAAAATTTCTCAAGGTCCATCCTAGCAGTTGAACAGAACAGACAGCTAACCTCCAGGCAGAGGCACTGTTTATTATGATAACTCCTAGTTGGTCTCATAGTCCTATTTTCTTTGACACAGACTGACCAGAGAGTAAACCTTCATGCATATGGGATGCAAAAAAAAAAAACCACCAACATGCAGAGAACAAGCTGGAATACATAAACACATGTGCTTGCTGGGGAGTTACTTCCTATGGGATCTGTTAGAATCTGTTGCTTCTGGCAAATCTTTAAAGCTATAGATGAATTCTGAGAAACATACAGAAGATGTCTGGAAGTAGAGTCCATGACCTGGTGATCTCCTCCAGTCAGAAAGCAAAGCTACTTTTCCATTATCTTTGATGTCTTGTTGGTTGAAAGTGGAGGATGTACATTCTGTCCCTCCAAGGAGATGCTTCTGGTTTGTGCATGCCAGTCATGTTCATTCAGCCCATAGAACTGAGTGGAATTCATTGTCTGACATATGTCTTTTGTCATTTTTTTTTTTGCCAAAAAGCTGGCTTTCTCACCAAGTGAATTTTTTTTAGAAGAAAGTACTCAAGTTTTTTGTCCCTCTATGTTTTTGGAGAAAAGTTTGAATATTTGAAAGAAATTTTGAGTAAGCACAAAATTAATTTTTTGCCTTCTATTATTTTTGTCTTTTCCAGGGAAACAAATGTTGGTCCCTGCTAGTGAGGTGCTGAGCCTGCAGCTGGGGAGGAAGAACCCCAGGCATCCATACATGCAAGGTCCACTTAGCTGGAAAGCAACTGGGCAAAAAAGGATCCGGGGATCCTGATGGACACCAAGTTTACCATTAGCCAACAGTGTGCCCTTGTGTCAAAGAGGGTGAATGGGGTCGTGGGTTGCATTAGAAGGAGTCATACTAGCTGGTCAAAGGAGGTGGTCCTTCCCCTTCACTCAGCACTAGTGAGGCCACTCCTGGTCTCATCATCACTGGAGAGACATGACCATACTGGCTAGAGTCCAATAAAGAAACGCAAAGATGTTGAAGAGACCAGAGCACCTCTCCTGTGAAGAAAGACTGGGACAGCAGTGACTATTCAGCTTGTAGAAGAGAAGGCTCAGGCGAATCTGATCAATGTAGTTAGACAGCTGAAGGAAGATTGCAAAGAATACAGAGACAGGCTCTTTCTAGTGGTGCACAGTTCATTTTCACCATGAAGGTGACTGAGCCGTGGCAGAGGTTGCCCAGAGAGTTTGCAGAGTCTCTTGAGGATGTTCAGAAGCCAACTGGACATAGTACTGGGAAGTCTGTGCTAGGTGTTCCTGCTTGAGCAGGGGAGTTGGACCAGATGTTCTACCAAGGTCCCTCCCAACCTCAAACCTTCTGTGATACTGTGATTTTGAAGGTCTGCTGGGAGATAACACAGCAATACTGGAGGAAACTAAGCCAGCTGTAATCTTGCCTGTGTTCTCCATAGAAAGTAGTCCTTGAACTCAGCTATTCCCGGAATCATACATGCACTTAATTTTTTGAGAGTACTTGATTTGTTCCAAAAGAGAAAAACAGAGACATATGTAGAATAAACATCAGATTGAGAGATGGGAGTGAAGGCAGGATGAAAGTGATCTGAGAGTCATGAGGCACCAAAAGCTGGGTCTGAAGGTGGGGATGGGGTTCCCAGGGGAAGTGTAGTTGCATTGTTAGAGGCAGAGAAGCTGCTCTGCTCCACCAAGAAGCGTTAGCTGATTCAGTTCTACCTTGTGCCCCACCATGAGACCAGCTTTCTCCAAACTTATTTCACACCTGACATTCAAAGCCAGGTATTCAAAATGGCCTCAGCACAGCTTCTCAGTCAAAACACACAGAGTGAACATACAGACATGACTGCATCCAGCCAGAAATGGAACAGGCTTTGTGGTTTTAGAGCGCAAACAATTTTTGCCTTGATGGAACAAACTAGATTTGTTATTGCAAAGCTAGGGTCAACTTCACAAAGCCAAGCTTAGACCAACCAGGCAGTAGAGAAGAAAAGAGAGCAACACACTGCAAGGGTGGAGAACGGGAGCATGGGATTTGGGGTGTGTGGTTTTGGGTGTGCATGTAAATTGTTTGTGTGGGCAATTTGCTGTTTTTACAGTGAAAAATCCCAATCTTCCCAAACTGCCTATGTGGAAAAAAAAAGGAGTGCAATTTTCACTACTCAGATTTATAATCTGCTCTCAAAAGTATGCCCACAGGAAGCAAAATTAGAATTTTCTTCTCAGGACAGTGCTAGCTCAGGAGTTTAAAATACATCTTGAGCTAACATTTTCGTGAGTCATCCTGCATCATTGAATAAAGATATACATGATGTGAGCACTGTGGATTTAGGAATGAGCCAGGGTTGTTTTGTGCCTTTCTCTGTTATTGAGAATTTTCTGATTGTGCCACCAGTTCATCAGGGTGAGTCTGTCCCTGGTACAGCTCCACAGCATGCAATGGAGAGATGACTTCAGCCCTGTAAACATGCTTCTAGGATCGGAGCGTGGATCTATGACTGTGGATTTTTGTGGTGCTTTCATGGGTGTCATTACACAGAATACATAGCTAGGTGCCAGCTCACGCTATTATATCCTCAAAGGGAAAAATTAACTCCAGTTTCCATGCAAGACAGTATTCTGTGTAACAGGAGATATATTGATACACTACGACAGAGTGTAAAATAGATTTGGTTTGTAATTACACTAGCTGTGTTGGGAGAATAGAGCAGGGGTTAAATAAGGCCACATGTTTAATTAGAGGTCTCACAGGGCTATGAATACAAGGAAAACTGATCTTTTTTTTTCATGCTATCAATACAATGCAGTCATCCTGTGTGGGTTTTGCATACCATCTTGTCCACAGCCAGTGGAGCGACTTCTATTTCAGTAAAAATTCAAGCAAAAGCAAAGGAAGAACAAAGGGGGAGGGGAGGGGGAGTTGATCTGGAGGAGATGATGATAAATCCCATTGCATCTTGTAAACCCCTCCTGCTCTTTCCTCCACAGCGGCATTATTTTCCCATCATAACCACTTCCTTAATAAACAATTAAGCTTTGTGTTTGGAATCTAAACATATTTTTTGGGAGCAAGGGAGAGAGGGACTGGGTGGCTCAGGGTTTGGCAGTAATACAGTCAAGAGCCTGCAGTGGTTTGAATTTGATCCAGGTTGTGTTGCCCTCAATTTATTAGTTATCCTGGGGCATGGGGAATCACTGTCTTCCCTTGATACTGTTTTGGTGGTTCTACTCTGTAGTGACATCAAGCAGGACAAAATGGCGTGCATTTCTTTTCTCACAAATATTTGACTGATTTTGAAAGTCAATTCTTGCTGACGATGTTCATGCAATGGCAAATCACCTTGATAGCCAAGTGAATGCTGAATAAATGAACACAGGTCCTGACGTTTGATTACAAAAATTATAGGGGCAGAAAAGCCCCTAAGCAATGTCTATACCTGCATGTACAGTCCATACCTCCACTGACAGCCTTGGAGATAAGCACGGTCAATATGTTGTCACTGCACGAGTGGACTGATGCATTTCTATGAGCAAAGCAGCCACAGACTTGGCTTGTGTTTTACAGGGACTGAGCTCTGCCACAGGAGTGATCTTGCCTTCTTCCCTCAACTAAGGGACGTGTAGTACCACTCTGGCCTTCTGGCTGATCCCTGAGGTGGCAGTGGTCCAATATGAGCTCTTTCCCTGGCTTTTGGTGGCCTCCATCCCTGAGGTGCACCTAGCACTCACCTCCCTCATGCCATTTGTCCTGTGCAACCTCAATGTGAACAGTTTGAGGACAGGAGACAGGCCAAGAATTATTTGACAATTCTGAGAAGTTAATGTGTGAAATCATAAGCACTCTGTGGAAATTCACTCCTCAAATCAAAAGTTAAAAAAGAAAAAAAAAAAGGACAATCTGGCAAATGGCTGGGTCTGAATAATTTGCTTGTCTCCAGGATAAAGCCTGGGCTCCCTTCCTCTTCTCCCTAACCAGAGGCTGTGGGGACAGCTATGCTGCTACTGTCCATGCTCGTAATTGTCTGTGGCCTGAGATACTCCCTTGCTTTTCAGTGCCATCAATCTGGCAGCTTCCATTATATGTAATTATTATTAATTTCTTTTTTTTTCCCCTAAATACTTGGAAAATGATGAGATAGTTTGCTAACAAACAGTTTTCATGAAACAGCTGGGTTGTTCTACTTCTAGCTCTTTACAAAGGCTTTCTGAATGTCTGTGGAGCCAGGGTGTAGTGTGATGAGCTGTTTCTGTTGAGAAACCAGAGTTTACAGAATAAACAGAGTTGAGGTAAACCCTGATTATGGGGAAAGTCTGCGTGTTAGTCTCCCTCGCAGCTTTAACTCACACGACTGGCCTGTATTTTTGGAAACACTTCCAAGGATTTTCCTTTGTGAATTGGTGCAAATGGCTTGTTGGAGCCGGGCGTGCCTAAATTCTCACTAATTTTTCCTTAATCTCTTTGACTCGAGCAAGGCCTCAGACAGGCGCGAGGAGATCAAGGGGGTCCCTGGGGAGCACTCAGTTGGCGGGGTACCGTCCAGCAGAACCAGCTCAGCACTTCCAGCTCCCTGCTGTGCACATAATTGTATACTTTCCTAAATGGGAGAAGAAACAAAGCAATGTATGTCAATAAGCTAAAGGGAATTATCTTGTGTAGAAGGAACAGCAAGCTCTGTGTTTTCCCTTGTTTGCTCTGGGATTTTTGTTCTTTGTACTATATTCGGTGTGGCAGAGATTGAGTGTAGCCACTCCTTCCTGAGGGCCATGTTCAGACATCTTGGGATCTTGGGGTGGGAGCAGCATGAAAGGGGGGATTTGATGAAAAATAAGCTGCAAGAGGAAGTGGTGGAGTTCGAACAGGTCTTTTTCTTGGACTTTGCACCTCTGCGTAACCTAACCGCAGCCTAAGTGCCCTTGCCGGTGCCAACTCTTCTCACCAAGGCCTTGTGATAGGGGACGGAAATGGTTCCTGTCACCTTTGGCTTCTTCTGCTCTTCTCCACACCCTGTTTGAGCCACCACATGATGAAAACACTCAGAGCCCCGAACCTTTTTGTCACACAGCTATTGAGTATTTGCAGAGTTAGTAATATCAGTGTAGGTGGGACGAGGCACGTGCTGTTATGCCTCACCAGCCCAGTAGAGATCATGCAATTCACATGTCGGTGTAAGAGCCCTATTACCCACTCTGTTGTGTGGTGGGAGTTATACAAGCATTCTAGGTTCATGTAAAATGATAGAAATGAGAGAAAAGATAGATTTCCTTATTAGGAAAGTCAAAAAAGCCGAGGTCTGGTGCTGACTTTGCTTCATCCTTTGCTTTAATAAAATCTCTCTTTGTTGTGGGATTACCTGTAACAGGGCTCGGGTGAGATCTCCAGGTTATGTGGCATTTGTTGCTGCTCTTTCCAGCACAGCAGGATTTTGCAGGTTTGAAGCCAGTAGGTGAGTGGCTTTCTAATGAAATACTCCAAGATTTCTGTTTGTTTTATTTTCCTCAGAGATAGGTTCAAAGATAGAAGGCTGATTAAGAATGATGATGTGCTCCTACCCCGTTTCTGATTGTCCTTGAGCCAGACCTTCAAAGAGAGTTTTATTTGTGTTATGAAATGAATTTCTTGAGATCTGTGCTTACAAGAGGCCATGATATTACCTGGGAATTATTAATTGGGAGATGCTAACTACCTTCTGCTGCTCAAAAACAACTAGAACATGTTTGTGAAATGTGAAAGAAAAATGAAAACAATTTCCTATTTGCTCTCTTTGAAGTTAAGGAGGAAAAAACCCTTAGAGTATAGCTGAATTACCACATAAAGCAACTTTTTTTAAAAAAATTATTATGTAAAGATCAAAGCAGATGGAGAAAAGAATTGTGACGAGATTACTTTGATGAGTTTGGTTAAAAATCAAAACTTGGTTTGATGGGGAAGATGTAGAGACAAAGCGCTATGTGCCAGGGATTTGCTGAATATGTTAAAAAAGTGCTGAGTGGTATTAAATTAATGCAAAACTGAAGATTACACAAGGGTAAACACTTCAGCTAATGTTTGACTAGAGCTGAACCGAGGACTGAGTGCCTCCACTTAATTCACAGGCCATGCCCACGGCAACCCCCAGGAGGCTGGGAGTGGAGGAGACAGACATTTTATAGTGAGGAGCCACAATATTATTTTTAAATTTAGGAAAAAAAAGAATTCTGGACAAAGTTACTGCTTCTAAATGTTGGGGAGAGGGAACAGAAAGAAAGCAGGAAAGAAAAAAGTGAGCGGCTTTTGGAGCTGAAAGAGAAAGATCTGCTAAGCTAATACACAGTAGGTGTGAATGTCTCTAGTAAATACTGGATCATAAATAGATCTGAGGAAATCGGTGCCGTTCAAAAGGCACGTTGCAGATGCTATTCAGCCTGAAAGGGAACTTGCAGATACTGCTCAAGCATGTGCGTGAAAAACGAGCGTTCATTTACATACCATCCAGCAAAGAAACGGCTGTGGTGAGGGAACACGATGGCATAGGGAAAGCAATGAAATACAAAGTGGCTTTCAAGTTCAAAGGAATATTTTAAAATTATTTCTTCCACTCCACCCAGCTCAGATCATGACATATTTTCCTCCTTTAGCAATATGGGCCATCCCCACCACGCTGCCTTCAGGAAGGGAGAGCACAAAAGACTGCTCTTGCTTTGCAGTTAAAGGTTTTGTATGAGATCTTCCAGTTACGAAGAGCATGTTTGAGTCCGTGAAAATGTGCTGCAATTCCTGTTTGCATGAGTGGTTTGGGAAGTGAAAGGCAAGAGAGGAGGGCAGCACTGGGCAGGGACCATAGCTGGCTTAAACTTACTTCTCAGATAACTTATTTTTTGGTCATTGAAGCCCTAACTGCCTTTTAAGCATGATATGCTCTGTCTTCAGTAACAGAGCAGTGGATATCTTTAGATTGGGTTTTCATCATATACTTTAATTTTCTAAGCCAGGAGATGACCATAATTGCTGAACAATTCAATGTAATGGAATGGGCTAATTCAGCGCTTTTTACTGCATTTTTCCACATAATATCTAAAATCTTTTTTTCCACCATAACCCATGTTTATGAAAGCAAGTACTTAACCCGCACATTTCCTGGGCTTGAATCATTTCCTTAATAAGGCATAAAATTTTGCAAAATCACTCTTCTTACATTAACACATCATTATAAGGAGATATCAGTGTTTAGCACACCACAGGCATACACTAGCACAGGCAATGTATAACTACACCACTCAGGTTCAGAGCCACGTACTGTGGCTTTTGAATAATAATAATAATAATAATAATAATAATAATAATAATAATAATAACAACAATAATAATAATAATAATCCATAGAAGCAAGAGCTTTCCTTCCCTTTTCTTTTCCTAGATTTTTTTTTTTTTAATTCAGCGTTTTCTTCCTAGCTGTTATAGGCTGTTCTCTTGCACAGGATGAAGTATGTCAAACATGTTAGCTTTACTTTTAGTTTTGGCTTTGAGTCTGATAAGTAGAAACAAAGCAGCAAGCAATGGCTATGGTTTGAAACTGCTATAACCGCAGTTCATTAAATAATATTAAAAGATGACAAAAGGCATAAAAATCTCCGTGTTTCTTTTTCTTTTTTTGCTGTGTTCTGTCAGACAGGAATGTCCTTTTCCAGGGAGACACTGGAAAGGCTCATATATTGCTTCAAAAATAAAAAAAAAGTGTATACAAACCAGAATGTCTCCTGTTACGGAGCTATAAATTCATTCTACTGCTGCAGGGCACTTGAATGTCCAGTGCCCAGTGATCTGGGCGTGCCAGTAGAGAAACTCCTGGAAGAAATTTTTTTACATTGACTTAGCATGTGCAGATTTCTCATTACTATCTGAAATTTGCTTTGCAACAAGACTTCTTGCCAGAGCAGTTTTGCTGTAACAGGCTTTTGCACAGATAGTGTCACTGAGCTAAAATCTCAACACGTTCTTATGAGTTTAACCACTCTCTGTGCCCAATGAAAGGGTGGAGTGATGAAGCCTATGCAGATTTGGCTCCAATAATGTGAACCTGAGCCTTGCTCTGTGTGCTTCTGAGCTCTGTTACCTCAAAGCACTGTACACATGAGGTGTTACCTGGGAGAAGGTCTCACTCTTGAAAAGAAAGATGAACCTTGTTTCATTTCGTTCAGGGACAGAGCTCAGACCTGTCTGTATTTCAGGTGCTTGGACCACCATGCCCAGAAGATAACTTCCTCATGAGAAGGCCACTCAGCAGCTTTGTTCCTGGCTAAACCATTGCTGGCTTGGCTTCCCATTACAAAAATCTGTAAGATGTCATCATTTCTAAGGTAACAAAAATCAGACTCTTTGTTAGTGCCCCTGAACCTTCTCCCATCTTGTGACCGTGCAGCCTGAGTTTTGCCCGTTCAAGACATATTAGTATGAATGCACCAGAAAATAAAAAAATTAACAGGTTTAATGAAGACCTGAGTGATAAAGGGTTAATGAAAACACATGAGAGCTAACCACAACTAGAATAAGTGCTGGTAGACTGTTGAATTCTTTATAGTGTCTTTAGAATGAGGATGAGTGGCTACCAGCATATTACTACAGTGAGGCTATTTGTGTGGGAATGGGCTTAGTTGTCTTGGAAATGTGAAATCATAATTACTGGGTTCCTTTCAGTTTGAAGCAATCCAGAAACGATGCATCTTCTGAGTGTGTGGGAGGAGAATTTCCTTCTTTTCTTTGTCTCTTTCTCTCTGTCTCATATGTCCTTTCCTACCTCTTGGTCCTAATGTATGACAGTAAATAGTACTGTGCTCATACTAAATAATTCTGTTAATATATTTCACCTTGGAAACTCTTCAAGCACATTGTGATTTTTCTTGAAAATCTTTGTAAAATGCCACTAACTGTAAGCCATGTGGTGTGTTTTCTCTTCCCTAGTTGGATGACTGACTCTGTGCTGATATCTCTGATGGGAATGCTCAAACAGGTCAGGAATGTGGAGCATGTCTGGGTCTCACAAATTTTTCATTGTGAGTCATGGGATTTCCACCAGGACAGAGCCTGTTCATCCAAAATCAAAAGGCCTTCATCTCTGTCATGAATTTCAGTCCAGACCAGGAAAATCCCACTCTCCCCTACACTGGCTGCCCATTATCTTTTCCTGTATTCTGGAGAATACAGCCCAAGAGAGCTCAAGTTGGCCAAGTTCATCCAAATTTCACAAGTAGCTGTATTAGGGACACTTAGTTCCAACAGATTTTGGGCAGGCATAGCAGAGTATAGAAACCCTACCAAAGGGTTTGAGGAGAGCAGTCTGAGCAGAAATCCCGATCCTGGTTAAACACCAGTGAGCTCACTGGGAGAGGAATCATAGAATCACAGACTGGTTTGGGTTGGGAAGGACCTCAAAGACCCTCTAGATCCAACCCCTCTGCCATGAGACACCCTTCACTAGACAATGTTTTCCAAAGCTCCATCCAACCTGTCCTTGTATGCTGCCAGGGACGGGGCATCCACAACTTCTCCATGCAACTTCTTCCAGTGCCTCACCACTGTCACAGTAAAGAATTTGTTCCTGATAAGTAATCTAAATGATTGAGTCCCTCTCCATCTTTCCTATAGGCCACTGTAG
Source organism: Heliornis fulica (assembly GCA_013399135.1). NCBI lineage: Eukaryota > Metazoa > Chordata > Aves > Gruiformes > Heliornithidae > Heliornis > Heliornis fulica. The sequence goes on from VXBZ01002129.1 coordinate 143,368, forward strand.
ATAACGTCTATGCGAAACCAGAACACGACCGACTCTCTCAGTCTGTCTCACAGGAGGGGTGCTCCAGCCCTCTGATGGTCTTTGTGGTCCTCCTCTGGGCTCACTCCAACAACTCAGTATCTTTCTTGTTTGGGGACACCAGAGCTGGATGCAGATGTCACACATGCTCCAACTAAGTGTATATCTTCAAACCTCAAGCTTTATTCCTGGCCAGATAAGCCTGCAATGAACAACAAAGAACTGTAGGTGTTGTAGGTAAAAAATGGCTTGAACTGTGGATGCTAATAGACAGCACATAATTGTGTGAATGCCCAAAATGAGCTTTTGAACTTTCAAGCAGAAGCTGCTACTTTCTAACTGCAACTGGTATAGTCTGGTTGTCAATTTTGAGGCTAAATAAAAGTAACATGTCCTGAATTCTCCAATTAATAAAAAAGATGTGGGAGACACCTATTAGGCCAGTGATAAAATGCCATGCTTTTGCACATAAACTATTTACATTGTAAAATCTGGGTCTTGCTGCTCTGAAAAGCAGAGTTGGCCATAAGAAGGCCTCTGTAAAGAAGCAGTAATGGCAAAGACAAGGGTAGGGATCAGGAAGAGGAAGGTGACTATCCTGTTGGGAAGAATCCTTTCCCCTGGTTGTGGGGAAAGTTCCTGGAGATCAGGGAGATGGTGGATCACTGTCACCAGTCCTCCTCAGTCACAGGATCGTGGTCAGCCGAAGCTAGAGCAGCACAAATTTTGTGGGTTAGAAATCCTATGTAAAGTCCCACCACGTGACTGTGCTCTCCCTTCTAACCCATCCATCTCCTCCTACCCCTGGGTTACTCTAACAAGGGCAATAAGTACCTGCAGACTCATTTGCAATTTAGTGATGAAACACAGTGTTTACAATATAGCCATCAATTGAGGCTGGCACTTTTTTAGGTGATATAGAACCATGCAGCATTCATATCTCTGCTTTGAGGACTGTTCTTGAAGAAAGCAGAAAAATGACAGAAAAACACAGAAAGAAATGAGTCTCCAGGTCCATCAAAGGTCATCAACATGACAGGTCTAATTCCTCCTCAAACTGACCTACTGCATCCTCACTTTTTTGTCCTGGTAAACAAGTATCCAACACCAAATGCCTTGTGGCCCTCACACAGCTTTAGCATCAAATCTCTAACTGAAAGCACTACTAATTGATATGGTTCTCTGGCCCTTACCCAGGGCCATATATCCAGAAAATTCCACTATCATGTTCAACCACACACGGTTACACTTGGGTAGAGAAATGTTCAAAAAAGGTTATTTGTAATATGGATGGAATTGTTTCAAATTAAAAGCTATGTAAAAGGTGCTGAATGATTTGGAGAGTGGAAAGTGAAAGCTTGGAAAGCTAAAGAAAATGTTAATTAATATGGTGTGTCTGAACTGTAAAAGGACAAAAAATTACAGTGAAAAAGTTAATGACAACAGACACTTTATGTACTTTTTTCTTTACTTTGTGTCTTTCTTGCTTAATTCCTTGCTTGTTTTCTTGCCTGCCAACATCCTTCCCTTCCCTTCCCTTCCTCTTTCCTCCTTTTTCTTCT
>VXBZ01002129.1:144988-181037 GCA_013399135.1 Heliornis fulica
CTTCCCTTCCCTTCCCTTCCCTTCCCTTCCCTTCCCCACCACTTATCCTTCCCACAGTTTCTTCTGACAGAGAAGCAAAAGACAAGTGAGAAGAGAAAAAGAGGAGAGAGGGTATGGGAGAGGGAAAGAAATAGAAAAAAAAAAAGTTTAAATGAAAACTCTCAAAGACTGTTTTACTGAAGAGTCTTGAGCTTGGCATAGCACATTAAGGAACCAGTAGAAGTGCACAGGCAGGTTAATGTCCCTAAAATAAATGATGAGCCAGTGATAACAGGGTCTTACAAATAGCATGTTACAGCTGGTCAGAAAGTCCTCACAGCCACACACCATTAGATTTAGCAATCACTGTACACACAGAAACATGTCCCCACTTCCTAATAGATACTGGTAATGACCAGAAAAGTCTTTCGCTTCAGGTGATAACCAAGTACTGGGGTGAGGCAATGCCCAGGCACAGAGGAGGGGATCAGGAGCTGAGGATGTTCTGTTTCACTGGTATGGTACCAAAGCTGGCATTTGCATGAAAAAGTCACTAAGAAAATTGAAGGGTGGCTGTGAGGGTAATGTCATAGTGCTTTGTCAATATGGCAAAACAATGAGCAGGACAAAGACTATTCTTTTTTGCTCAGCTTTCATATCTATTGGGAGCTGTGCCGCCATAAATTATTTTTTCTGGGTATTTTTGTGACAGTAAAATTCCACTTCATGACAAAACTAGAGACATTGCATGAAGAGAAAAGAGATGGAGTTTCTTTTGCCTTAAAAATGCAAAAGAATCCAGAACTTACTTTTTCACAGAATCTCAGAATCACAGAATGTTTGGTGTTGGAAGGGACACGAGGAGATAATCTATTCCAACCCCCCCTGCCTGAGCATGATCACCTAGATTAAATCACACAGGAGTGTATCCAGATTGGTCTTGAATGTCTCTGAAGAAGGAGACTCCGCAACCTCTCTGGGCAGCCTGTCACAGTGATCTGTTACTCTTTTACAGGTTTTAAGTACTAGTTCTTGTCACTCTTTTGTATGTTTACCTCCAGACACACTATGCATATAACAGACTATTTCTTCAAGAAATATAATCTGAAAAATAATAAACATTTTAGAGATAATGGCAGCTCCCCCGTACCATTTTTTTATGGTGAATGCACCTGGGTATGAAATAGCGTGCCTGCAAAAACCCATATAGTTTGAGAAATAAAAAATGTACAGGAATGGACCAGTTATCTATTCCCATGAATAACAGCATGATATATACTATAAATATAAATAATATAAATATAAATATAAATATAGATATAAATATAAATATAAATACAGATCTATAGATATATATTTATATATAATATAAATATATAACCAGCAAATGGCATGCTGTGCAGTCACTGGGAACTCAAGGACCAATCTCCTGGTCTTTCTGCCTACCTCTTCTTTTTCACAGTCTCATGAAGGCACTACCAGGGTTTTTTGGAGGTAAAAGCCCGGTGCAGGGAATTAAGAGTAATTCAAGTAAGGGACTTACACCCTGAGGCGGTCAGCATCTCTGTTAACTGAATATTTATATACCTGTCAGGCGAGGTCTGGCTGAATGGGGCGGCTCAGGAGCAAAGGCAGATGGTAAAACAAGATCAGGGTTTTCATTGAGGGTTGGGCAAGATCAAAGGAAAATGGCACCACTGGGCTAACCAGGCTGTGGTGAGCTTTTTCTAAGAGACTTGATGATTCAGCAAAATAAAATTAGTCTCTTTTTCTTGGCATGAATGTTCTTTTCAGGACGTTCCTCTGCCCAGGAGTGAAAAAGCTTTCATAAAGAGATAAAATTTGCAAGGTCACTGGCAAATAAACAATATAGTGGCAAGAATAGAGAAATCTGTCCATTCACAGCTATGTGGCTGATATTATGGAGAATCTAGAAAGTCTCAGTAGTAGACTGAATTTGCAAATTACACAGTTAACATGCAAGGAGCAAAAGAAAAATAATGGAAGTCAGGCATTTATTCCCTGTCACCCAAGGGCTTTCTTTAAAAAACTGGACCTGTTGATGAGGGAGAGTGGTGGCTGGAGAGAGGAGGTTTGGCTTTATTTGCCCCAGGGAAGGACCTTCTCCTCCCTGCATCTTCCATGCTCCCATGTTTGTGTGAATGGAGAAGGCATCAAGTTGAGTGGTTGCAACCAGAATGTGGTGCTGCATCTCTATTTAACAATGACTAAACATTCACAGCTTCTCACCTCAGGTCACCCAATAATCTACTCCCTCTCTTAGGCCTGTTGCTTTTTTACACTCCTGTAATGCTCAATGGAGATAATCTGAAAGGTACACACGGGACATAGATAAGAATCATTTCACTCCCATGCTGTATGACAGCACTTGCACTTTGGAGTGCAAACTTTTAGTGTTGTCACTAACTAAACTAATGTTTAGTTGTCACTAAAAACGTTTAGTGACGCCCCCACACACAGTAAGGTAGTAGATATTGGTATCACATCAATATGAATTGAATATTCCAAGGAAAACTACTGCTAAAACACACACCCATTTTAGTAGCGATGGAGGGAAGTCAGCACTCCTTCATCCACACCCCCTCAAAGAGTTCATGCAGTCTTCAAAAAGTTACTGAATGCATAAAGCAGGGGAATGTCATCATCACCTGACGATGACATTCACATTTCATGGTAAATTATTACCAGCTCCCAATTACAAATCTGAGCTTCTTAAACTGCCATAATTCATGGCAACATGCTTGCTTCCTCCATCTATAAATCACAATTTTTGTTAGGGTGTGGGTGAAAGAGCCATCTGTGCTCATTTGCAGTGAAGCCTCAAAAAAAGCCCATTTTATCAATATTATGTTAATCTTCTTGCGTATCTCTGTTGTCCTGAGCCTGTTTGAACAAGTAGCATGTTCCTCCCTCTTGCAGGCCACCAGAAAGGGTTCTCCAACACTGACACCTGACTCTATGGCACCATTCCTGCTGTCTGCCTGTAGCTCTGGAAGGGCTGTTTAACCCACATACACTGGTGACTGCCTGTTTTAATAACCCACTGACATACCTTGATTGTTTTTGTCTGTGTTTATTATGAGACTAGCAGATTTTATTAGCTTTTGCCTGGAGCTACACCCAACAACAAGGCGCCTCGGTAAGCTTGCAGAGCAGCAAGACTCCAACCTTAGTGTTCACATCTCTGCCATGGTCCAAGTGACTCATATACAGTGCTACAGCTGTTTCAGCATCGCCCCCACCCCCTGCTCCCCCCTGCTTTTTTTTTTTTTTAAAGCCAACTCTGTTGGTGACTAAAGCTTATGTAAGTAATCTAAAACCTCAGAATTTAGAGTGTAAAAGCATGACAAGAAACCCCTCTCAGACCGTAAGCTTCTGTAGGATTTAATTTGGGGGGATTTAATTTGAAAATGCAATATCCTTTTCTCCCCTCCCCTCCTTCTTGCTTTCCTATGTGGAATTAAAGGAGCAGGTCTTGGATGAAAATGCACTGTTTATAAAAATGAACTTACCTCATTTGTGTAAGAAAGGAAAGACTAGTGTCAGCATTGATTAGAAAGGAATAATTCTTAAAAGGAGTCAAGTAAAGTTTAATATTATTGTTTTCTCTAGACCTGAAATTATAGGAGTTTTTAGAAACTTTAAATGAAAAATGAATGCAACTTGGTACAGTTGATAACTAGTCAGTGTATCTGATAACTACAACCAATGCTGTTTTAAAAACATAAAATATCCAAAATAGCTCTTTCTAGTTAATGGTTGGAAACCTTACAAAGTGCTTAGAGGAAACACTGTTGAATATGCTCCATTCAGACATTTACTACAATGTTGGCCAGCTGCAACTCAGACAAGGAGACTGAGGAAAGACCTTATCCCTCTCTACAGGTACCTGCAAGAGGTGGGGGTTGGTCTCTTCTCTCAGGTAACAAGCGATAGGATGAGAGGAAATAGCTACAAACTGCACCAGGGGGAGATTTAGGTTGGACATCAGGAGGAATTTCTTTACTGAAAGGGTTGTTGGGCATTGGAACAGGCTGCCCAGGGAAGTGCTGGAGTCATCATCCCTGGAGGGATTTAAAAGGTGTGTAGATGTTGTGCTGAGGACATGGTCTAGAGATGGACTAGGCAGGGAAGGGCTGTGGTTGGACTCAATGATCTTAAAGGTCTCTTCCAACCCAAATAATTCCACGATTCTGTGAATCTACCTCAGTAGAGTTACACTGAAGTATCACACTGCTGAATCAGGTCCTAAGTGCCACTCCTTTGTCTGATAATTTCATTCACCATTTAACCATACAGTGGGATATGGCTCACACAAAATTGGTTTTAAAATGGTTTAGTTAAACTGGCACAAGCTGTGGTCACTCAAACTGATTTAGATCTGCTCTGTGTTAATTTAGTTTAAGCCATTTCCTGATCAGATTGAGCTAAATCAACACAAACCAACTTTAAATAGATTCTGGTGTTTGCACTGCCTTAAATAATTTGATTTTTAAACACACCTTTAATTAAGCCAATGCAATCCTGGGTGTGGAAAGGCATTGCAAGGCAGAACTACTTGTCTGTGATAATTGGCTAATATTTTTCTACCTTGTTGTGCTAATTGTGACCGGTAAAAACACAGTGGGAAAGCAACGCTATACCTAAGAAGCATGTCAATAGATGAGTCTTTGAGAATAAGCTGTGTCTTCAGCGTGGCTTGGGGCACTCCAGATGTGGGAAGATAGTGGTGGCCTGTCTAAAGACAATTGGCATATTTACAAGGAAGATACTCTTCATTCATTAAACGGGCCAGTCTCTAGAGAACTAACAGCCCTTGGACAAAGCAGTTGTACCCACGGATTGGAGGTGGCTTCAGTCCTCTTTCTGCTTTGTTTCCAGCTTTTTGGCTTGGCTGTTTTGAACATTTGTCACAATTTTGTTAGCAAGGAAGAATTTTTTTTTTTCCTGGAAAGAGTGACCATTTTTTGGCAACATGAATAAACATTACAGAAAAACTTCACTCAAAGAAAATACATGAAACTTGCAGTTTATCCCAGGGTTAGAATTGTGACCATTCTTAGGGTTGTTGGGGCAGCGTTTATTTCCTATCTCCATGATCATTATTGCATGCACTCTGCTAGTCACATAAATTTTGTTTCTGACTCAAACTCAGGAATTTGCAATGCTTTTTTGGTTAGCAGCCCAAAAGTATTAGGAACATACGTAATCTCCTCTAAATAATTGATGCTCCAAATAACAAACAAGCCAGGAAGCCTGTTGTCATTTTGCTAGCAGGGAGCTCAAATGCAGGGAAACACAAAGCAGATCCAGCTCACCTCTCCTATGCATCTTGCACGTCACCAGGCGGCCATGCACATCTGCCTGTAACATCTGTCTGAGCTGTTGAGGGAGCTGGGTGGTAACTGAGAAAGACAGAAATGGATCCACTAAGGTTCACTTTGGTTCCTTCATTATTCTGCTGATTCTGCAGGACATTGAACTCCTCGTGGGATGATCACATCTTCTTAAGCAAGGTGTCTTCTTCCCCTTTTAAGGATTGAGAGATCCAGTAGGAAATTTTATGGTGCCACCACATACTAGGGATGTTGATTGCCAAGTTTTGGTGTCTATTTTATCATGTTTGAGTAGTCAAACCAAATGGATGTTGTGTGACTAACCAGGTGCTAATGAAAATATATCCATCTCCTCCATAATATAACATTTAAAATGTTTATTGCTCTGTCTTAAAAGTGTAGGAAAAACCCAAACAAAAACAAGAGAGCCTGACAGGCTGGCAGAGGTGTTCAAATTTAGGGATGGTGACAACTCTCTCAGCCAGAAATTACCTGCTCCCTGTGTTATCCTGTGCTCTCCCTAGCCTTGGGAAAGCTGTAGAGGAAAGATGCTTCCTTATACACGTCCTGGGGAGTAAAGAGGAAAGGCTGCATAGAAACCTTGCAAACACTAATGAGAAGATGCAGCAGCTATAGAGGACTTTGACCAATGTCATTGAAAATGGCATAGGCCCTTGGCACACGACTCCCAGCTCTGAAGGGTGAGGAAAGGATGACAGACACAGTTCTGCATCCCAGAACTGGTCAATGAGCTTGGTACTCCTTGGTCTGGTTGACAAGTAGCTAACTTCTTTGGTATTCCTGCTCATTGTATTAACACGTCACGTTCTACCTGAAAGATGTCAATAGCACTGAATCATTCCAACTGTTGCCTGATTTCTCTGTGGAAAACGCACCTAGAAGTGTCTTAATTTACATACAGAACAGATGAAAAGCAGATTTCTTTTTAAACTGATGAGACCGTTTGGAGACCATAGGCCAATGTCACCCAAGAAGTGCTACACAGCAGCCTGCAGCTATTCTCCTGTTTTAATTACTGAGACAAACCTATGGTGCTCAAACACCACAACACAATGCTCTATCATGACTAAGGGTTATTTTGTCTCCTCAAGATGAAAAAGAGCTTATTGGAATGTAAATCCTGGAGATTTTCTGCTTGGGCAGGAGGGTTGGACTAGATGATCTTTTAAGGTCCCTTCCAACTCCTAACATTCTGTGATTCTATGATCTCCCAGATGGATAATGGACCCATGCTATTTAATTAATTAAAATTAGCTGAGACCCTGACAAGCTGCCTAACAGGCAGAGGGTGAATATGCCTTTGCTTAGGATACTTTTGTAGATCCCATAGGAATTTGAGAGTGTGCAGCCAGGCACATTATAAAACCTTGCCTTCCACCTTGTAATTTCTGGTTTTAAAACATATCTGGATGAGTCAGAAGCAGCACACAGAAAATTCAGCTGATAGTGCAAAGAAAGCACACATCCGATCTCCAAACAGTAGTTGGGGCCTAATACTGTAAGCACGTTAGGGACTCTGTGAGAACTGAACCTCCTGAAGCTGAACAACTCAATTGGTAAGATGTAAAAGGATGGGGTGAGAAACAGAAGCATGGACAGATGGAGTCACTTCTCCAAGATCACGTAGTATGCCAGTAGCATAGACAAAATTAGATGAAATTAAGTCTGGTGTAAGAGGCTATTCATTCACCATTTGAGAAACAGATGTGAAACGCCCTTTGATGGGGCTCAGACCTGCTCACATACACGTGTAATGAAGGCAGGCTAGAATTTTGGTCTCCAGCCAGAAATACCTCAGCAAACCAGCCATGCTGAGGCGCCTGCCCTGCTCTTCCTGTCACAGGACTTATGATATCATCCCTATTCAAAATTGCACAGAAGATTGAAAGTTGGACCAAAGTTTGTCCTTGTTAGTGATGCAGAAAAAGTCTGAGCAGAGCAGATGTGGAAGAAAAATCTGAGAGAGCAGTCTGAGTACAGGTAAACATAATTGAATATTGAAGAAAGTGCACACACTCTTGCTTTGCTAATTGTGGGTGATCTCCCAGGGAAAGATCCTCATTCCTCAAAGGACTTTATCCTGCACACCACTGGAGTCTGTGCAGAGACTCCTACAGATGTCAGTGGAGCAGGATAATCCCTTTAGAGACAGCTGATGATATACTGGTGAATAAAAATATCTGTGTACAGTGCCCATAGACAGTTTCAAAGATAATAGTGAAACACTCTACAGGACAGTGTGTTCACACTCACAGAGACAGCTCAGCACCAGCAACACACCCACATTATTCTTGTAAACTCCTGAATGGAATCTTTCCAAAAAAAAACCCCACAAAACACGTTTCGGTCTTTCTCTTTGTGATAGGCAGTGGTGTAGTTAAGGGCAGGATTGGTTAGACAGAGTATAATCACTTTTTATTTTTGGAGGCAAAGGTTTGCCTACTTTTTGGCAGCTTTAAGTGTGGGTAGGCCAGGAAAAAACCAACACAACAGCCTTGTTTATCTTACATAGAGTCTAACCCTTTCACTTACTGAAACTGTCCTTGAGATGACATCTTTTATGTATACCATGGTATACATGATGGTGTTGTGATAGAAGCCTTCATAATAACTCAACTGCTAGATAAATCAGACATCGTCTCCACAAAATTGGAATGCTAATTAAACAAAACAAAACAAAACAAAACCTGAACTTTGCTCACAGACAACTTTTCTCCACTTGCAGGACCTATTCTTGTTAGCATGAGGGGTGCTCTCAGCCAGCTCCTGTCTAAATTGTCACTTGCTGGAAAGCATGAGACATCAACCCTCTTCACAAGAGTTTGTCTTCATGGGTTCAGTTTCTAGAATTTGTGGACACGTTGACAAAGATGTACAAGTGACAAAAACCCTGCAGTAAGTCTTATCTGGCAGCTGACTTGATGAAAACAACCAAAATGGAACAATTTGCTGATTCTACATCAGATGACTTGCCCAACATTAAAGGTTTTCAAACAGAGCTGCCCAAAGTAAGACATTTTCGGCGTGTGAAGAGGTATCATAGAATCACAGAACATTAGGAGTTTAAAGGGACTTGAAAAGATCATCTTATCCAACCTCTCTACCAGAGAAGGATCACCTAGGTAGGTACACAAAAAAGCTGTCCTTTTCCTAAAGAAGTGACAAAAACATAGGAGAGTAATGAGCAATAGTAATTTATAGATAAATCTCCTAAAATATGGCCTTACATGCCCTTTTTACTGAGTTAGTCAAGAGATTAAGATATCTTTTTTTTACATTTAATTTGAGACTCCATTAAAATAGTAAGGCTTGATCTTACATCAGATGCAGTGAATGGGCAACTTTCTACTGTCATTCACAGGCTTTGGATCAAGCCACCAATATCTGGCCTGTTTTACTCAAAAGCCAGAAAATGTCAGAGTCAATATGATTTTGTTTTGCTTTGTCTTGTGCATAGCCAGTATGATTGCAAACTTAAGACTATAAAACATTTTTCCAATAGAATCATAGAACCTCCTGAGTTGGAAGGGACTTGTAAGGATCAAGTCCAACTCCTGGCTCCAGACAGTGCCAGACAAGTCAGAGCATGGCACTGAGTGCATCATTCAGACGCTTCTTGAACTCAGCCAAGCTGGGTGCTGTGACCACTTTCCTGGGGAGTCTGTTCCAGTGCCCAAGTACACTCTCAGTAAAGAACCTCTTCTTAATATCCAAACTAAACCTCCTCCGTCATAGCTTCATACCATTCCCTCGGGTTCTGTCACTGGTCAACATTTCTTATTTGAGTCATTTTTTTAATAAAACATTTCTAAGTTAACTTGTTTTAATTTAAATTTGAATCACCTTTATGTGACAATATACTACTAGGGAGAGGTGCCTTACTTTTAAGTTAACATTTCAGGAACATGGATTCTTCCTCCTAAAAGTCTCCATTGTTTACTAAGACTAAGAAGGGCACAAGAAATAGCTAAATGTGTTGTTTGGAGGTTTGCTTTTTCAAAGTTGGATAGCTTGTGCAATGTTTGGCAGGAGAGCTTTCAAACTTCATTAAGGAGTCTGTGTCAAGAATCTGTGGACCTATTGCAACCCACTGCAGTGCAACTGTGTCAAGAATCTGAGGACCTATCACCTTGGGATCCATTCTTCCTGGTGAAGAAAACTGAACACAAGGTTCCAACACTTATTTGAATCGTATTCATAGTTTCTCAAAATTTGGGAATATTCTGATCAAAGACTGACTTTATTTCCTAATAGATAAAGGAGGCCGGATAAAAAACTTGCTTGTCAACTCAGGTCCAAACTTCTCCAAAGTTTATTTTGGGGCTGAATAGTTATGGTCTTTAAATATCCAGAAAGAGGCTCAGTGGAGAATTCAAACTACAGGAGTTATATGATGACATAATGTGTTTATCTTTTGCTATTTTTCCATGTTTATTTAAAAAAAGCACCCATCAGGATGACTCCACATACTTGGGTAATTATTTTAAATATATACACAGCTATGGATAAAAATCCAAGATATCTTAATTTGCTCTACAGCAACAGTTTCTCTGCCAAGGCAAGAGGCTCCTTCAACTTGCCATCCTGATTTGATCAACCTGTCATCTCCAATAAAAACCTAAAAAAATAGATGCATCTTGCCAGGATACCCCAAGTTGGTGAATTTGAAGTTTTTGATGGAAAGGGAGTGGCAGCTGCTCCAGAGCAGAGAACGCTGCAGGGAAAAATACCTGCTGTCAGTGCCTCCTTCCTAAACAAAAGATCTCTTTGCCCAGGATTGCACCTGTGTCAGTATCTATCACAAGTATCACAGGTGTGGGAGGAAGATCTGAATAGCCACAAGACAAGTGTACTTGCTAAACCCATCTATTCCTCTTTGACACTTTATATTCTGACTTACGCTCCAGTGGTTGTAAAACTCTAGCCTTTTGGAGCTCTTCCACACTGGAAAATTGCATCATGATAAAACACAACCCCAAGGAATCTTGGTAACTAAGACAATGCTAAACACGCTGCTAAACATTGAACACAGACAGGGCCTGTGATGTTTAACATCACATCAGCTGGTTGTGGTTAAGCCCATGGGCTGACTAGCTGCCACAATGATAAACATGATGTGATGGTGTCTGCCTGCACTGAATATTTAACAGTGTCTTAGCAGCCTGGGCTCTCAAGGGTCTTTATTTTTCTTGCATGGTCTGGTTTTCTCTCATAGGCAAACATCATGCTGATATATGTGACTGTTGTGAGGTACCAGATTAACCAAATTGTAACAGTTTACATGGTACTCTTATTTATGTCAGGGACTTTGCTCTCTTAGTTGAGGTCCTGACTAGAGCAGTTGCAAACACCGTGGTAGTTCATTCCTTGCCTTTTGTTCTTGTGCAAAGTGTCTCTGATCCCAGCACAGCTGGATTGTTACTTCACCGGACTGATGGTGAAAATAGCAGACACATGGTGCGCTGACAAACCTTAATTTTTTTTTTTTTTTACAGAGGTCTTATCCCAGCACAGGACATACATTCCTGAAAGGTATTTATGTACCAGTAAGTTGGTGAGGAAAGAAATGACAAGCACCTGCTTTCCTTCATGTGATTGGGCATGATGTATTGGAAGTACTCTCAGTTCTGTAATGTAAAAGGATAACACAAAGTTAACTCTACTAATGGATCAGTTCCAGAACTATTCCAGCCCCAAGAAAATGTGTGACACTAGGATGTCTTTTTTTATTTATTAGCATATATCAGACCCCTGCAGAAACAATAGATCAGTATGCGAATGGTCTAAAAATTAAGGCCAAGTTTGTGAGTTTGTGCAGCTTGATGCATGACAAACTCCCCATAAGACTATTGGGATGACCAGATATTTGGCTTCTGAAAGGGAAAATAAAAGTATATGACAAGTGGAATCAGTGCTTTCCCTGAAAATGAGGGAAAAATCTCAACACAACAAATGACACACATGGCTTAAAGGTACAAAATATAAACCTAGGTAAATACTATCAAAACTTGTCTGGGAGATGGTCTGCTCTTATCACAGCTTTTCCATGGGCAGAAAGGGAGTTTAGGGTTTTTCTCTCTTTAGCTGCTGATATTCTAGTCACAGAAATTATAGCTTTAGCTGCACTGCTTGAGATTTCAAAGTTGTTGGAACTTAATATTTTGAGAACTTCTTTAGACCTGTCAAACTTCGGTGAAATTAATCAGTGGCTTCTGTTACAAGAAACAATGAAAATAATAAAGAAAATGTTAACTGTCTTCCTTAAGAAACTGGATTAAAACAAATGTGTTACATTTTAGTTATTTTTCCTTTTCAATAGTTATAATATAGTTGATATTTTTTATCATTTTTTCACATAATTTTTGTAAGAAGGGAAAAGCAGTCAGTAAAGAGAGAGCTGCTATTAGTAGAGTATGTCCAAAAAGAAGATGGAAGTATAGAAAATACAAAGAATGGGTTTGACGCTATGGAGCACTCAAAAGAGAGAATGGGCAAGCATGAGGTCTTCTCAGGGTAGAAAGGGAATATGCATGGGCTCTGGAAGAAGAGGGTGAGCTCTGCTACTCAGTGGACTGAAGAGGGATGAGATGGGAGTACAGAGGACTGTAACAAAGCTAAACTCTATGTAGCGTCCTTCTCCTAACTTCATTTTAACTTTTTAGAGGACCTTAAACCTGGACACAGATCCTTCTAAGTTAAGTAATACCCATGATAAGTATCTGGTTTTATACATAGCTATGACAGTTTAAACAATGGTTTACATCAAGTGAACTTTCCTCCAACTTTCTGGTGTTTCAAATATTGTTGGTATATTGTTAGGCTGAAGAGCTCTTTTTTTCCTGGAGCTTCCTCAAAAATTTACTCCTCAGTGCAGATCTTGGGGATGGTAGGAGTCTTCCCTACATTGGGCCAACAGCTGGGATTTAACTGGGTGGCCACCTAACCTCAAAGCCACTGCTTGAGAGGCAACTAATGTATAGAAGGAGGTGGAATCCAAACCTCTCAGAAGCTTGCCCAACATATGACAACAGAGCTGTAGTTTAAGATTAACTGGACATAAATCTGAAGATAGGGCTATTGACTATGGTGAGGTTGAAGAAGTTCCAGATTGCAGTAGTTCTGCAGAGAGGAAAGTCTGGGAGAAGGAAGAGGGAACAGGGAGGTAAACAGGTTTGTTCTTGCCAGTAAGTACAAGGGTGTGGCAAGATATCAGTGAGACAATATCAGAGATGTGAACCTGAGCCAAAGAGAGATGGTTTGTGGAAGAAAGATTTAGAAATCATCAGCATAAAGATGATAAAAGAGGTGTTGTGAGACAATGAGTTGTCCCACAGGGAAAGGACATTAGAGAGAGAGAGAGGAATGGGCAAATGGAGGTTGACTGAGAGGGTACTGGCCATGCCAGATGAGATGAAAAGTGGGTGGAAGAAGGAAGACTATAGAAGCTACTGAGAAGTTCTTACAGCCTGAAGAGGAAGGAAGAAAAGGGGAAAGAAAGGAAGGTCATATTCTTAAGCTGGATAGCTGAAGCGTATGGATTCATGGAATATCTTTAACAGAATTTAACTCCAGCTGAGAGATTCCAGTGACAGGAATGATCTGCATAAATAACAGGCACAATGCTCAGGTCAGCTTGTACACTACAGGAAAGGATCTGAATATTGTGACTTTGAGGTGATTCAGAGATTAGTGAGCGTACAAGCACTGGTAAACTTTGGAGGTGGGATATAATAAGCAAAAGAGATATTTCATTCTCAGCAATATTCACTGCTTTCACTCTGCCAAAGAAACACTGTATGTACTAGTGAGGCTGCAGAAACCCTCTCCTTCATGTCCTTGGAAACTTGTGAATCTATTGCCCAGGCCAAGAATGCTGCTTACCAAAGGGAAAGCAACACGGCTGATGGACATTTATTGTCAATGCCAATTTGCCTCATCCTGGTAAGGATTTCACTTTTAAAATTCATAGCCAAAAAGAATCCTAATTTGAGATAAATTCCATTGCCATGTCTAACTCAAGAATGTTCTAGCTCTCACTGGACCCTTAAAGTGCTTTGGTCAAAAGGTGCCCAGAGACTAAACTGGAGTTTAATGAGTGAGATTAATTTGGGTCAAAGGGATCATGGTAAGATGCTGTCTGAATTTCCCCTTAGCACCAGCCATCAACAGATCTAGATCTGTATCCCTGGTCCACCAGTGCTCTGAAGGAGGAGGTAGGTGTTCCCCAAGAAGAAAAAGAAGTGGCAGCAACAACCAGCCTGCTTTCCAGACACCAGAGCATGTGTTAGGAGTACAGAAAGGCACCTGAGATTGTTCCCCATTATCTGTATTGCTGAGTCCTTAGGATCATTTACACTTACAGTTGTATTCTGATTTCGGTAAGGGAAAAACTATTATGCATAAAGAGGCTGTGTCACTCTGGATTTGCAAGAAATATACCCTAAACCCTCAGGACTTTCTGCTAGCAAAGGCATAAGTTTGCAAAAACCCTCTTTGTCTAGCCCCAAAGTGTCTAACGGGATAGCAAAGTAAGCAAGTAGAACTGTTGAAGGATTTACTTGCTGAGCCAAAAAAGCCAGTAAGTAGTTAACCAGTGTTCAGCCTTGCTGAACTTTCATAACACTGCCATTGATAACCAAGTGGGACCTGCACAGCACAGGCTCATGGAAAAAAGAGACTTGTCCTTTCTCAACTGTAAGAAACCTCTTAAGCCCCAAGTGGTGAAAGATGTCAAAGTTAAGACACCAGTGAAAAGAGACAGCTGAAGGCAAAGTGGTTGCCCATTTTCTTTGACAGAAATGTAGTAAAATTACAATTGGGGTAATCTGGTAGCATGTGCAGTAGGAATTATATCATGTTCTCCTGAAACATGAACCGGGAACACAAGACCACAGAAAACACGGAAAAGGTCACTACCATGGGGGAAAGCTTTTCTGTTCGAGCATTTGGGTAACATTATAAGAACACTATGAGTAAGATACTACAGGAAGGTTAAAATAAGGGTATTCATGCTTTTATTTGTAAGTCTAAAACCAAGGCCTCTTTTTTTTAAAATTGATTATTTCACTTTTAATTTTACTCCTGTTATTCAAAAACTCAGAGTCTAGTCCTTTTTTTTTGATGTAAACTGGGATTGGAGTAGGTTTTAAAAGAATTATTTGGTGACTTTGCTGTAGAACTAAAGCAAGCTATCACTCAAACCCATTTTTTTTGAGTTTGGTTTTTTTTTTTCCCCTCAATGGAATGGATTCAGGTAAATATATATCTAATTAGATGACCAATACCCAAACATTTCAGCAGTTATCTTCTTGGGTTATGAAACACAGTTGGAAATAATCAGTTTTAAAATTTTTCTGTGATTATTCCAAATTTATGACTAGTGAGAATCTAATTGAATTATTCCCTCTCTTCAGGAGTCAATGAAGATCCCCAGTTATCAAGATATATGTGGTCTGACTCAGCAGAGTGGGATGGCCCAATTTCTGAACTGCATACCAAAATACACAAACTGCCAAGAGCTATCTGTTATCCCATCTATCAGAGGGCTGTGAGAAGGGAAAACCCTGGAGCAGGAGCTTCACAGTGGTCCCACCACCACACCCACTGCCTGGGACTGAGCATCAAGTAGCTCTCTAGGGTTGCCAGTGATGTCATTCAGAGCTGTCCTCCTTGCCCACCTTCTCCCCAAGCTGGAGAATCAAATTCCTCAGCAGCCCTGCTGCCCTGCCAGCCCCAGCCATTTGTCACCTGACTTAACCTCAGAGGAAGAGTTGCACTTACCTTTTGCAATCACATATAGCTTAAAATTAACAAGATGCCCCTTCATGCGTGAGTGTGAGCTATCATTAATAGCTCAGGGTATTTAATATGACAGGTTATGACATATTTATTATTACAGATTAGGAGATCTTAATGGACAGATTCTACAGTGGATTACTCAAATCAAGAGTAAAGGCAAAAGTGCAGAAAATATGTAGATTTGTCTCTAAGAACATAAATTTGGAGTGTTTCAGAAGAGGGAGAAGAAGCCAGTGGCAATTCTGAGTGGAGAGCAGCAGTCCTCAAGCAGGCTCTTTACTGATCAATGCAGTCACTATGGTGTGGTGCCACCACAGTTCAGCAGTTCTGGGCTGAACAGCTTCAAGATCCAGAGAGGCTGGTGTAGCACTTCTCTGGGCACTTTGTCAACCACAGAGCTCTTCATACAATCTGCATGACCACCTTGCTGCGACTAGGTCCAGGATACCTTGTCATTGGTATTGGAGTCCTTGCTTGCTATTGAAAGAGTCAGTTATCTGTTTTGCAGGGAAATATACAACGCATCCATCAGTGTGAGGAGTTGCATTCATGCCACAGGGATGTACAGATCCAGCCATTCCCTCGACAGGGTGCAGTTTGTTGTGATGGAGGTCACAAGCAGCAAAGATCTGAACACTTAATTTCCAGATGTGAACACAAAGCAAATTCCCACTGTTAATCTTGATAGGTGGTTTCTGCTTGAAATACTACATTTGTGCATGGTCCTGTAATAATGCAGAGTTGCTATGGCCTTTCTAACAGTTGACAGGTCTTTCGATTACATTTTTCTCTGAATTCAGTAGTGGTCTCCAAACAGTACTTGTGCAATTATAAAGAAAGTCAAGCCCAGGAATTCCATAATTATCAGTTAAATAAATAATTGAATTAATAGAAACTCTGGGCTAGGTCCCAATCTGACTTGGTAGTTTTATTGTGTTTCAGGGAGGTATAAAACAGCGCCAAAGCTCCCAGATCTAGCCCTTAGGGCTTCTTCTTCTTCTGTAAGAAAGTCTAGATATCTTGTAGAGGAGAGGACCTAGTCCTACAGGTCAGCAAAATGCTTCAGAAACAAATAAGGACTGACCCAACTGAGTATATTTTTTTCCTTTTAGTTTCTGAAAAACTCAGGTCTGTTCCTCACCCCAATCTCCCATCATTTTTTTTTCATCTTTACATACCTCTAAATTTCCTGCCTTTGGCTGGGACTAGGCATGCCAGAGCCAAATACTGTTATAGCTGTTTCTGTGTTGGTTCCAGCCCAACTGGAAGCAGGAAATACTGAAACTCTCCTGGGTAATCCTCTTCTCTGGAGACTTCAAGTCCAATTTTGCAGATTCATGAGTGTTACGTGCTTTAGGCAAAGTTCAGAGATGCAGCTAAAGCTAATTGCTACAGATACATAGACATGAGACACACAGGGAAGGCAGTGAGCTTTGTATATCTGTAACATCCCTTGCTATCCATGTGCTTGCTCGCACCAAAGTACTGCAGAGTCTGCTTAGAACTGAGTCCTAAATCATATTGTTTCTGCACACCTGAGGGTTCACTTTCAGGGTGGAGCCAGCAAAAGAGCTACTTCAGGACCTGAAAGCATAGAGCAGAATAAAGCAAGCAGGCTGAGTCATCTCTGCTTCAGTTCTCTCCTTTGCTCCTTGAGCTTTTCCTCTTTTGTGACGCAGGCGATGTTGCGTTGCATTATACCTCCCTGCCAGTAAAGCTGTGTGATAGACTTGCTCAGCATGGCAAAAGTGGCTGGAGACACTCTTGGCGCTGTACCCAGCAGTAGTGTTGAGAATTCAGGATTTGATCACCCTGTCCAGGGTTTAAAGGGCAGAAACCTTCCACTGCTCCCAAGCAATGTTCGCATTAGCTGTGGTGGGGATGGGACCTGTGAGTACTTCTGGAGCCCCTCCAGACATCTTCTGCCAGCTTCTCTTTTCTGGGGAAGGTGTGTACAGCAAATACAGATTGGTTTGTTCTGGATGACAGTCCTGCATTTGACTAGGTGACAGTCCTGCAAACACAGTTCCTCTCCACAGTGAACCTGACTTCAGATCTGCTGATGGCAAGCATGTTTAGAGCAGCTACCACGCAGTGGCATGGCTATGTAACAGAAGTTTCTACTGGCAGTGAAAAAAATGAAATACTTTTGAGAAAGGAGGGGAAAAAATAGTCTGAGAATAACCTTGGGAGCTGTTGCAGGAATGGGAAGGGATAAGTGCTGAGTTCTCATATCAATGTGATTTTTATCACTAGTGTGCAAATAATCCCACAAGATACCCCTGTCCTCACTGTGTGCTCAACAAACAGCATGGACATAGAAAGGTTTATGGACATCAGCCACTGTCAGAAAACCAGGGAAATTTGCCTCATGAGGCCTGTTTCTGGGGAAAAAAAAAACCAACAAACCCTGATCATGTGTTTCTTTGCCTGCTCTGGAGCCGATCAGAAGATGCTCATTTAATAAGACTATTATTTTGCATTGTTTGCATGACACTGGCACAACATTAGTGCCCACTGAAGCTGGAGACCCGTTGTGATGCTGTACCCAAGCACAGTAAGAGACAGTAGTTGCTCTGCTTATCAGCTGAGCAAGATGCGGTGTGTCCCCTTTCCAAATGCTGACTTGATACACATAAACGATGAAGTAATCTACCCCACAGTTATTCAGTACACAAACACGAGCATGACAGCCAGCTGCAATACTGAACCATGGTAAGAGGTTTAACAACATGGAAAACAATAGGCATTGTATACTGTAGGCTTATAAAATAGGACTGGCTGAAAAAAAAGGTTCTTTTCTCCCCTGAGAAATGGCAGATTTTTGTCAAAACCAATTTGGCTAAAAACCGGAATGTGTGCCAATTGGAATATCTTTTGTTTGGTAGCTTTCGTTTAGTTTAAGGCAAAAATGCAAATGCAGACACGTCTTGTGGAGAATTTGGTTTTGACCAAAAAAAAACAAAAAAAGCAATTTTCAATGAAAATTTGCTTTGATGAAAAATTTGCAGCCAACTCTGATGCAGTACCTTATGGCAGGTGCTTCCTTTCTGTTGGCTCTTGCATCCAACTCGGCGATTCTGTACTATGTTGGCCTTTACTCGAATACCACCTTCTGCTTCCAATATATGGCTGCCAGCTCCGGCAGCTTGAGCATAAATCTTCCTAAATTTGAGTGTTGTAGAGGAGTAGGAGGAGGTGGAGAAGGGAGAGACTAGCCAGGGACAAGGGAGAATTCAAATTCCAGTTTTAGAAGACAGGTGTCCAGCTTAGATTAACAAATTGAAAAGGAAACGAAAGTTTAGCTGTTGCAGTCATGGAGAAAAGCTGTGAAACACAAGCTCACAGGCTTAAAAACTACTCAGCCATGGACAAAGACTCCTAATTTTCTGCTTTGTTTGTAATGCTGGGGGTTGAGGGCCCCGAACAGGCCAGGTGCTCCACAGCTTGCCGTGGGCATTCGGGGCAAGAGATTCAGCCAGGACCCCTCTCCTTGTTGGTGCCTGCCCCATGGTGTGCCAAGGGCACTGTCCCCAGCTCGTCTTTGCTCACCCATGGCCTCTGCATGCCTCTGAAACCTGGGCCACATACACTAGCCCTGGGGAGGAGGAGGAAGGAGCAGCTGGTTCATCCCACTGCTCGAGCTGACTTGAGGGCCTTAGTGACTTCTGCCTCATTGGCTGCAGAGGTGAAAAATCTGGAAGTAAGGACCTTGAAGGAACATGTATGGGCTTCTTCCTGGAGCAGCTCTATCTCAAGCAACACACCCAGCAGTTGAATCCTGACCTCTTTTTGGACTGTTAGGGATACTCATATGGATGTAGTATTGTCCAAATACTGTATGCTGGTTTTGTGAACCCTAAATGCCGTCTTCCTATTCCAGCATGAGCCATCTTTGCTAGCTTTCTTTTTGCCTGTATCTCCACTCTGTTTGAAAAACAGAGTTCATTTTCTCCCCATGAAATATTTTGTACAGTGATAACAGAACAAATATTGGGTTTCCTTATCTCAGGTTAGTCATTTCCCTACACAGAACCATGAACCATATTGGTCCCTTACTGACAACTAAGGGAGGCTTTTAGTATAAGACCAATTTCCATGAGTCTAAACAATATGTTAAATAATCTCAATAACTTTTAGTGTGTCCACTGAGCAGGAACATGGGTTCTGAGGAGGGGGTAAGTGAGGTTCTTTGCTCCCTGGGCTGCCTGTGAGGTGTTGGATGAAGACAGAGGTGGACTTCAGCTGGAGCAGTAACTCTGGGGAGAGCTGGCAGGAACAGAAGCTGAGCAGAAGTAGGAGGGCAGAAAGGGGTTGTGAAGTTAAGTGGAACTGAATAAACAGAGATTATTTATTGCAAAAACATCAGCTTGCTAACAGGGTCCAAGCAAGGCACTTCCCAGCAAAGCTGTGGGAAAAGGTTGAGAAATGCTTCATGGGAAATATGCACCTCCAGTGACCAGACCCACCCATCAGGGAAGCTGTTATGAACTTCTGGGAGTGCAGGGGAACATCCTTTTCCATAAATTTTATTACAGAAGTAGTAAAAGTAGTATGGAGTCATGTGCAGCATTTATGTTTATCCTAGTCCGAAGCAAGGCTTCTGTGAACAAACGCACATGCTGACATGCTTAAAATGGTGGAAGATTATAATGGTTTAAGCTTTTTTCATACTAATGGTTTGATCCCTAGTTCTAGCCACATGACATTAGACCCCACCTACAATACTGCTGAAAAATTTTCCTTGAAAAATATGGAGTGTTGATCTGCTGGAGGTCAGGAAGGCCCTCAGAGGGACCTGGACAGGCTGGATCGATGGGCAGAGCGCAACATTATGGAGTTCAGCAAGGCCAAGGCCGAGGTCCTGCACTTGGGTCACAATGACTGCTGGCAGCGCTACGACCTCTAGGCAGAGTGGCTGGAGAGCTCCCTGGAGAAGGACCTGGGGGTGTTACTTGACAGCCGGCTGAACACGAGCCAGCAGAGTGCCCAGGTGGCCAAGAAGGCAAACGGCATCCTGGCCTGTGTCAGGAACAGTGTGACCAGCAGGAGTAGGGAAGGGATTGTCCCGTTGTACTCAGCTCTGGTGAGGCTTCACCTTGAGTGCTGGGTGGCCCAGTTTTGGGCCCCTCACTACAGGAAGGATGTTGAGATGCTGGAGCGTGTCCAGAGAAGGGTGATGAAGCTGGTGAAGTACAAGTACAAGTCCTACGAGGAGCAGCTGAGGGAGCTGGGGCTTTTTAGTCTGGAGAGAAGGAGGCTGAGGGGAGACCTTATTGCTCTCTACAAGTACCTGAAAGGAGGTTGCAGTGAGGTGGGGGTTGGCCTCTTCTGCCCAGTAACAGGCGACAGAACTCGAGTTAATGGCCTCAAGTTGTGCCAGGGAAAATTTAGGTTGGATATTAGAAAGAACTTCTTTACTGAAAGAGTCATCGAGCATTGGAACGGTCTACCCAGGGAGGTGGTTGAGTCCCCATCTCTTGAGGTGTTTAACAGACGGGTAGATGCGGTGTTTGAGGACATGGTCTAAGGGTAGACTTGGTGGCGGTAGGTTAATGGTTGGACTGGATGATCTTAGGGGTCATTTCCAGACTTAAAATTCTATGATTCTAAGCAAGATACAACAGAGGGGTGAGGGAATAGAAGGGGACAGTCAAGTGCAAACAGGCAGCTGGTCAGTAGTACACGTCTCTGTCCGTGCCCTGCACCTCGTCAGCACAGTCTGTTCTGTCTCCTGACTTAAAGTTATTCTTAACTCTTCTTCCAGGGGGAGGACCCTGTGCAGCATCTGTGGATGTGTGGGTGCTATAACAAGTGATAGGACAAGATGAGATGGTTACAAACTGCTCCAGGGGAGGGTTAGGTTGGACATCAGGAAGGATTTCTTTTACTGAAAGGGTTGTTTGGCATTGGAACAGGCTGCTCAGGGAAGTGCTGGAGTCACCATCCCTGAAGATACTTAAAAGGTGAATAGATGATGTGCTGAAGGTGATGAAGGTGATGATCTTATTTTGGACTATATTAATTGTCAGAAACTACTGAGTTACTATCATGTGTATAAAGTTATGTAGACCAAATGCTCTTTGTCAAAATACTTTCACAAATTCTAGTATTTTAGAATAAAATTTAAATCAGAGCTAATACCAGATGTTCATTGACATAAACACCATAAAAAATACATTCAGGCATTTTTCTGTTCTCTGCCTCTATTTTGTGTAAGAAGTATACCATGGAGTAATGAAAAGGTTATGCCAAGCTTTTAAGAGAAATTTCACAGCTTCAAATACTATATAAAGATGGAAACACAAACACAGTTTTTAGAAGGACATGTCTCCAGGGGGCAGACTGGGTGGCCCTAATGGTAAGAGATGCCTCAATGCACAGGGTATCTTTTGCATACAGTTACTTGGAGGACAACAGACATTGTTTGCAAATTAATTCCATAGCAGAAAATGGGTTGAAAGGGTAAAAGCCACAAAAATGCAGGGGAAAAGAATTGCAGATCTGCCCAGATCTTTTGAAGTAAAATCAGTTGAATAGTTATGGTAGCATGAAGACTTGGTTTTGGGTGGAAAAGATCAGGATATATATATATGCTAGTGGAAATTCTTAGCCTCTCTGGCTCTGCATCGTTTGTTTGTTTTATGCTGGTTTTTATTTTTCCAGCACTGAGTTGTATAAAGACCCTTCTCTTCTCCGCACTGAAGTGTTGGGTGAGTGAAGAATATGCCATTGGGATAGGATGCTCTCTAACGTGCGAGATTAGCATGTACCCTACTCACAATGAGCACAGTACATATTCCCTGCATGAACACTTCAAAGCAGCTATTGAAAATGAACTGCAGAACTTCTCAGAAAGGACGAAAACTGTTTTTATATAGTTTGATGCCAGACATCACTTGTCTCTTGTGAAGGAATATATTTTGGAACAGTCACCATAGGTCATAAGTTATTTTCAACACGAACGTACTCCTGCAAAGGTTGTAAGTACAACCTCCTTGACTGATTTGCAAAACCTTATATGTTCTGGCTTGCCATTTGAATTAGTGAGTACTTAGTGCTCACAAGGACTGTATATGGAACTGGAATATGTGTGAGCGACCAATAAAGATACAGTTAACATCGAATTCCACTGAACTGGCCCCACTGAAATGGCTGCTAAGCCAAGACCATCTGTGTATCACTTATTAGGTGGTGGGAGAGCTCGAAGCATTTTTATTAAGTGTTTTTCAAAGCATGATACAGACCATCTGCATCATGTTATCACCTATTCTCCACTTGTGACCAAAAAGGTATACCTAATACCAAATGTCTCTTTTTTTTCTTCCAAAAATTTTAGGATGGGTAACATTTACGTTTCTTCCCATCTCAGAGAGCTGCTTTTTTTTGCACACTTTTTTAAGCTTCCTGTATGTTTTTCAAGTTCATATTTATCAACAGGTGATAAAACAAGTCTGTACTTTCTCAGCTTATTAACATGTGGAGATGATTTTAAGTACCCACATAGAAGCATTATTTTTGTCCTTACTGGTTTGTTTTGCAAAAGCTACCACACAAGCACCACCTTAAATTCAGGAGGGAGAGTGCACATGCACTCTTTTATATGTATGAAAAACCCTTTACAAACTGTCAGGATTGCAACTGAACTGTAAATAGGTCTTCCAGAATGGAACCCCCCGACTCTGTACAACAAAAGTGGGAGATGAGTGTCGTGATTTTGCCTGAGCCATGACAATGAGTCAGGTAAACAGGACCAGAAAGCAACCGCAGGGAAGAAAAACAATAGCCACGAGACTCATTCTGACAAGACTGTCATTAGGGTTTTTTTCTATCAAGAATGTATTAACGAAGGATGCCTAGTATTCAGTTATTACTTAAGGAACCCAGATTAAATGAGAGTGGCTACAACCTCTTTCCACATGTACAGGGGACTTTGAGCATTTTTCGGAGCTGTTTAACTAAAATGCTCTAGAAAGGAGTTAAGGTTGCATGTATTGCGTCATCAGAAGAAAAGCTGTCACTGGCCCATGAAACCAGGGGGTTACTCCTTCTTGGTGCTCATGACTCTCTCATGGTTGTATAATGCATCACCAGGGACTCCAGGGCTTGACACTTCTGGACGTGTAAAAAGGTACTGGTTAGGGTTGTTTGAGAAGCTGTTGGTTTTTGAGTGGCCACCATGGTCCCTCTAGAAGAATGAAATCAGGCTACAGAACTGTTTTAGATTTGGTATTTTCTCCAAGATTTCCCATTATTATTACTATTTTTTAATAAATACCTGAATGCAGTTTGGACTGGGTGGAACATCTCATATCAGAAGAAATCACATTTTCCTCTGTTTGATACTAATGAATAAAATTGTAGGAGAAGAAAAAGATTGGGTGTTAAAAAACAGCCTTGGAAACAGGTAAAATGTGCTGATTTTATCCAGTGGTCCAATGGCCATGGCATTCACCACCTCTGATTCTATTCTACTGAGAACCTTCAACCCAGCTCTAGACCTTCCCATGTTGTGCCTTCACCACTACATGACATGAGTGGAACATGGAGCACCTCCTGCTGCCATCAGCCTCCTCCACACAGTGCTATGGGGACTAGAACACATCCATGCCCCCTCCTACATGGGAAGCCTGGTTTCTGTATCCCACTCCACAAGCATTTGGCCACTTGTGTAGGGCAGCACAGTGCCGAGGAGAGAGATCAGTGACCCACAACCCCACAAAGATGCATGCGGTCTGTCTGAGGCATACACGAGGCACATACAAGTAAGAGGCTCAACAAATAGATTTTTGATGCTAAATTGCCCCTGAATTAAGTTGTACAGCTCCTGCTGCAGTATTATACCAAGTGTTTCACGTACATAGGTGTAGCAAGATGTGGAAGGCAATCTTGGAGTTGATCCATATTTTGAACCCATGACAACCCAAGAACTGAGGCAAAAGATAGGATTAGGGTGGCAGAAAAGGGGACCATTATGGTGGCTGGAAAATATTTTTTTAAAATTCTAGTTGGAGGAGTTTCAGGGAAAAGAGCAAGGTATGGGGGAAGATGCTTATTGAGTGACACCTGAGACAGGAGCTGTATATAACAGTTGAGATAATTTTAGATGTGAAGAGAAGAAACCAGAGAGAAGGGAATGGGGATAAGGGTTATTTACAGAAACCCTCTGCTATTTCAAGTGAGAGTTTGGATGTAGGAGGGTACACTAATTCCTCAACATTCCTGAATTATGTCTCTAATGTATGTTTCCCAGTCTATCCCTTGTTGCATGAATCCTATGGTTAATTAACGTAAGGCTAATACTCTTCATGCAGTGTTTAAACAAGTAGGAGTAAAGAGTTTGTACTAAAATTTAAGTGAAAAATAACCTGAATTTCTACTTTTCTTACAGAAGAAGTGCGGAGAATTGTACTCATCATAAATACTAAAGGTAAGTTTGCAAACCTCTAAAAGGCAAGGTATGGTTTGTACACAGAACAGATTTGTGCTTTGCTGAAGCTTTCTTTTAAACCAGTTGAATTAAACCAAGTTGCTTCTGTCCCTTCTGGTTCATCTAGTATAGCTCCAAACATTAATGAATCAGCTACAGCGAAGCCATCATCAAACCACTCGCAAGACCCGCTCCAAGTTAAGGAAGTTCTTTCTTAAATACACCCTTGGTTAAGTGGTGCATCGATAAGGCATAGCTGCTGCCTGCCTACACGCTGCACTTCCATGCCTGCAGCTGGTGGCATGGCTCTGACCTGGGGCACTTGCTGGGAGCACCTGTGAATTTGGGTGCTAATGAACGGAGCGGGGAACAGCAGGCAGACCTCACGGGGTCTGAAGTCAGTACTTCCTTGGCAAAGTGAACAAGGCACACATTTTCAATAAATTGGCTTTACATCTCGTCTGGTTTTGACCATCGCTTTCTCTTAATAGCTTGCAACTCTGTTTGGGATCTGAGATTTCTGAAGAAAGCTGTGCTGTGGAAGAGGTTTCTTCATTTATCAGCCTGTTTTACAATCTTCTGCTTAACTTCTAAGGCAGACAGATTGATGTAATAACTACTGTACGGCGGTGCCACAGTTGTAGAAGTGCACGTTCTGTTATATTTTGGTGTGGTTTTGTTTTCACACACTAGCTATTTTTTTGTTGAAGTAACTCCTTTTTTCCTAATACCTCCAGCCACAAAGTAGTTTCATCTCAACAGATGTCTTAAGCATAGTTCAGCTGCATCAGCAGATATTCCGGCAATGGTATTGCTCCCCTGTGACTCTCAACAGGGATTTTATTTTATTTTTTTTTATTTAAGTGCTGGCAACATGGTTTATTTATAACAAGGAACATATTTCAAGAGTATTTTCTATATCCATATCTATTTCTTCAATCTTTATCTCAGTAAATAGAACTTTGTGTTCACATTCAGATTTTTCTTTTTCTTCCCCTCCCTCTACTTTCTGCTCTTCGAACAGCAGCATAGCTAAGAAACATTTGGTGAAAGTGCTGTTTGACCAGTATTATAGTCTAGAGCAGACTCAGCGGCACTATGCAAACATTTTCTTTACAGCATTAGTTCTTTCACCTACCAGATATATCAAGCTAAAAGTTCATAAAACTACTTCTTTTTTTTTCCCTCATGTGCGTTTCAATCTTTCTGACATCTGGAAAAAGTGGTTTTTGACTTGGTCCTTCCCGCATAACTTCTGTTTAAACTCGATTCACAAAAAAGATATAGTGTTTGCCTAGGGTTCGGGTGATTAAGACCATTTCTTCTCTTGCCTGGCAGCACTACAAGTCTTTGGTAGAAGGAGCCCCAGAAGATCTGCTCTGGGAATTGTCACATTTTATGATGTATGAGCTTCTTTTTTTTTATAATTTTACCACAAGAAAAGAAGGAGCAGTCTCCCATCTGCACGGATCTCCACAGCACTGACGAAGGTCGAGGCTTGGAGCTGGCTAACCATTAAAATGAAGGCCTAAATCCTGCAGAGACCTCTCTAGCAAAGCTCCTGTCTCCTTTGGCAGCTGCTTTGCTTGATTAAACATGGAGGGCCAAATGCTTAATAGATGAATAAATGGACTTTTTAGGAAGATGGCCCTGACTCCATGGATTGGAGTGGGACAGGTCTTTCCCCTAAAAGTGGGACCAGACCAGAGCACTGCTAATGCAACCACTGGGGTGTGGATAACAACTGGCACCTTTTTATCTGTTTTTAAAGAGAGGTTATTTTGTTTCAAGTCAGTGATTCTCACACTTGCAGACCTGCATGTCTGGCCTCATCCCCATTTCTTCCAGATGCCACTCCTGAGCAGAAACTAGAAAACTAGTTAAATTAGGTTTTACACTAGAAAATGGTAGATTTAGGTTGAATATTATGAAAAAGTTCTTCAATATGAGGCTGGTAGATCACTGAAACAGGTTGCCCAGAGAGGTAGTGGAGGCCCTATCCCTGGAGATATTCAAGGTCAGGCTTGATGGGGCTCTGAGCAACCTGTTCTAGTACAGTGGGGTTGGACTAGATGACTTTTAAAGGTCCTTTCCAACCCAATGCATTCAGTGATTCCATGATTCTATAAGGAGCAGTCACTTGTGTGCTCCCAGGAAACCAACTAGTCTTCACTATAAATTCAGATCCAGGAGGTGTGAAGATCCATTTACACCACCTAGAAGATCCAGAAGATTGATTTACATCATCAGTCAGGGAACTAGGGGAGAGAACATTCTGCTGGAAGTTTCACTGCCATAAATTGATCAAGGTGGAAGACTTCCAGCTTCTGCACCTTAACCATAGGCCAAGAGGAAGATGCTTGGGCTAAATGAAATATGTCTGTAGGTAAACTGTCTTGGAAGTGAGGTCTCGTGAGAACCTGCCTACTGACACCTGCTAAGTGGTAGTTCCGTGTTTCCAGCCCCTTTGACACAGGAAAGTAATTAGCCCATAGTGCTTAGCTGTTATCCAAAACTTTAACATGTATTTGGCTTAGGTCAGCTGTCACCCTCTGTTCCTGTCTGATGGGTCCCAAGTTAGCACAGGGGAGGAGAAACTCCCAATGAGCAGTTTAGTGTTGGCCATCCCTTTCTGGAGAGTAAGTGATGTTAGTAATATACATGTGGGTTGTTCGCAGCCTGCTGCCCTCAGGACTAGAGACTGGCCCTTGGAGAGTTAAATTTACTACTATATTGCCTAGTATAGACTTCAGTGTCCCTTACTATTTCTGTTATGGACATAGAAAAACATGAAAGAAGAAGCTATGTATGTCCCAGAAATCTGTTTTAAAGTCTTCCTCACTATCCACTGCTTGCAGGAATATTCTTTTGTTCATCTCAAGATGGACTGTTTTAAGATGCTGGCCAAAAGAGTAATGTTTTTCACTTCCTGCTCTCAGCACTAGATCCTGTCATGATTAATAAAGGCATTTAAAAAACATTTTCCATTTCTGTTGTCCAGAACCTACCTTGCCCTGACCTCAAATTAGTTAAATGAAATGATGACCTTCCTGAATATGCCTTCTCTTTCCATGCTGTAATCCCAGGCTCTGCTTTGTCCAACTTAAAACATTATTGTAAGGGTTAATTGTCCATCTCCAGCTCTGCTTTCACACCATTCCATGGCAGCCCTGCTTTATCACCCCTGTCATTCATGACTGTCTTGTATTTTCAGAGGGGCACCACTACGGATGGTATAAATTAAAGGAAGAAAGAACTTCTCCTCCCTATTTTCCATAATCACAAAACACGGTCAGACAATGCAGCTGCAAAAATGTCTGGAGCAGGGCTGTTGAGCCCCGTTTTTATTCATGGTAGTGTTACTTGTACAATGAAGAAATAATCAAGCTTCTTTCCCTCATGCACATTTCTAAAATGTCTGGGGGACATCCGTGTATAAATAGTACCGAAATGTGCATTGGTTTACCCACCCCTTGTAACCTCACAGTCACAGGGAAGGTTTCTTGGGGTAAAGGTGTGGTTATGTGATCTGGTGATTTGGGTCATCGAAGTAGAAAAGATAGGTAATGCAGGTGATGTATTTCCATCACGAGGCACTTATTCCCATCCTGACTCGCAGCACTGTGCTCAGACTGTCAGGGATGCCAGTGCACAGGCGATGATGGGGCTGTCGACTCCTGCCCTTGCACTATCGTGACTCTTCTGGGAAGGATTATATGTGCCTTCAAGCTTTTCCAGCCTGACGTGGGAACTGCAAGGACATATGTCTGGAGAGAAACCCTGGAGCTGCCTGCACCACAGGTAGACTTGTCTTTGGGTGACACTGTAAACCTTGGCCAGAGATGAAGTGCCTCCCAGGGAGTAACCCTGGGATTTCTGTGGCCTGGCAGATCAGGTGTAGATCCAGGTAGGTGGTAAGAGCTCCAGGCTCTCACAGCATCAGATCTACACTTCAGATCACTCAGGACAACAGTGCAGTTGGAGAAATTTGGGATGTCAAGAGCATAGTGTTTACTTCACCAGATTGAAACCATGAGACTCTTAGCAACGGTGACAACTGAGCTGGAGATGGCAGCAGACCCTTATCACGAAAAAAAGTGTACGTTGTTAACATTTCACCAAGTACTGGTAGAATTGCCACCTACCTGCAGACATTTAGGCTATGCCTAAACTCAGATGGTTACATATGTTTTACATGTTGAAAGTGGCAATCCTATTACCCCATTTCTAAACTTGATCAGCATCTTTGCATTAAATACTTGTGTTTCACTCTCATTTGGTGCTTTTCTCCCTTTATCCTGTTTCCCCTTCACCTTGGGACCAGTTTAGCTCTGACAGATGCAAGTTTAATTCCTTTGAATTAAGAAGCACCGCATTTATTTTTATTTTTCCTTTGATGGACTCTTCCATCTTTCACTTGGAAATGTATCAGGAAATGTTCTCCACAAAATTGTATAAATGCAGAATAATTCCAGAAACAGGAGTTTCTCCAATTTTTAGAACAATTTGTCCTCCTAATGGGTTCAAATGCGTAGGTAGTGACAATGAGGAAATTTAATACAGTGGCATGTTACACAACAGAAATAAAGAATTTCAACAGGTTGTATAATACTCTATTTCTATTCTTTCCCCTAGCATCCTTGCAAAGATGTGGCATTCTTTTAAAAATTATATTTAGCAACAAAATCTGGACCAATTAAACAAAGCTGAACAGTGTCTGTCTAGGATCCCAACTGAAAGTAGCTTTTTAGTTCATTTAACTGAGAAGCTTTAAAGCACAATAGATGTTTGCAGAAAAAAAAAAAGAAAAAAAAGTTGCAAAGATACATTACTGACATGAAAATTAAAAAAAAAAAAATCCCTAAATAACGACATTGAACTTTTATTTTCTGCTGACAAAACAAGATTCTGAAAGTCATGTGGAAAAAGTTATTTCATTTGAAGACCTTTTAGCCAAAAAAATATACTCTGCTCTCAGTGCAGCCTAATGGCTGGTCTTCTTAGGAGACTCATCCCTAGAGAGTCTTTATCCCTTGCTGTCAGCTGTTTGGTTGCTTCCAGCAGACTAAAAGTACAGCATTGAAGCCCTGCATCAGCAGAGTCGGTGAGGTTTGTTGATAAGTGCTACTGCCCTGGAAGAGGACAACAGTTCTGGTGAATGTTAGAAAACTACATGGTGCCAAATCTGTAATAAGGTTGTTGACATCTTGGAAGGTTTTAGGTGAACTAAATCTGTGATTTCCCAAACTTGCTGTCTCAGCAGGTTCCTCACCTGGTCCCAGAATCTCACTTTTGGTCCCAGAAAGCTTCTATATGTTGAGAGAACCACAGTCTGTGTTGCACCATGTTCCACACTATCAGTGAAGCATTTCTCATAGTTACCTGAGGGGTGTGATTGCAGAGGCATGCTCCAAGCACAGCAAATATGAGACAAGAGCATGCTTGTCATCATCAGTCCTTGTTTCACTTAAGAAAAAATAATCAAAACCAACCTTGGTGTCTTTACATATTATTCTGTGAGAGAGGTGCTATGACTAAGGAGCCGGAAAGCTGGGTACACCACCCTTGTCAGCCTGAGGGTATTTGAAACTATGTTTACTATTGAACTGAGGAGTAACTTGATTCATGCCCTTGAAAATAAGGTTGTGCAGGAGGGCTCTTCCAACCCCTCCTACTGAAGTGGTGTTACAATGTGGCAAATAGTGTGGGATTCATATGGCTGGAATGAAAACCATGAGGGTTGATGACTCAGGCTGCTCAGGGTCAGGGTGTTCAGCTGGTGTGGTGTAACCCAAGGCTGGTCTGTGCTCCAAGTACTGTTCATAAATATTTGTTCAAATAAAAAAGAAATAGTCTGCTAGGTGACAAAGTCATACCTTCTTCTATTCTGGCTGAAACTTTGGCTATTTTTGTTGCATATATGCCAACGGAGGAGCATAGCTCTTGGAGACCGTTTGATGGCAGGAAGAGAGGGGAGAAATAGGTGGATTTTAGATTGAGGGTGAGAACGGAGACTGGTCTTCTGCTTCCTAAGTGAATGTATAGTCACTAGGATTTTATTTAAGTATTTTCACTATAAAATACCAAGATTATTAAAAGAGTACGCCTAGGCCTGCTTTACTAGGTAACTACAGCAGATCCATGGGGCACACCCCAAGCACTGGTTAGCTGGAGACACTTCTTGAATTTGGTGCAAAATCTCAAAGTCAGGCAGGAGTGTAGATACATCACTGGTTTGTGGTTCTGCTTAGTTGCTCTGGAGTGCAAATTTTGAGGTTTTCAGGGTGTTCTGAGATGATTTTCCTGAAGCTAAAACTGTGCCCTAGTTGAACCAACCTGGGTCTTGAATTCTGTTCTGGTCTTTGGACCAAGATCACCACACATCGATCTTTTACTCAACCTGGCCTTCAATGAGTGCCTTTGAGCAGCTGTGTGAATGCCATTGCTGAACGCAATGTGCCCTGCCATCTACTTTTCTTAACCAGCCAAATGTCCAGCATTGTCACTGCTTAGTAACTAATGCATACAATTTTGACTTTACACAATGCAGTGCAATACATTTGGCTCCACGATTTGAAAAGGGTCTGCCCTTTGTCTCTCTTTATCAGTATTATCTGACATTGAGTTATGAGCTGCTAATGACCCAGAGATAATGAAAGTCATGTCTCAGAGAGCTCACAGTTTGAAACACTGATGCAAGAAGACAGGAGAACCACTCAAGAAATCCAGCGGGAAGAATAATCTGTGGCTTTGAGCATAATATATATTTTAATTACTGTTTGTTTGGCACTCTGGTAGGGAATATGGAAGAAAAAAAGCTTTTAGGAGAGTTTTCAATGGGCTGACAGCAGTGGTTTCATTTTCTTCAGCTGAATTCCCCTCCCCCCCTTAGTTTTACTTCTTAGAGTAGTGGCATTTTGATAAGTGTTGATGGAAAACATTGTATTTTATGCTTAATGTGGGTGTGAGTAGAGTATATTGAAAGTGCTGCATGCAAGTGCCAGAAATGCCTGTGGTTCCCACACTCGAAGGAGCAGGAAAACTCCCCACAGGAGGCCCAGTGGTGTCAGAGGGTGCAAAGCAAAGGGAAGGTGGGACATAGCCCAGGCTTCTGTCTCTTCCCCAGCTCTGTCTAATTTGGAGAACCTAGCAATGTCATATAAATTAAGACCTCAGTGGCCTGGATTGCCTTCTGAAGATGTTTCTCTCAGGTATCTTGACAGCAAAGTCTAGCAGAGTTTGCTTAGGCCTCTTGGAGCCTGTTGGCCATTTATTCTTCTTGAAGATAATGATTCCTGTCTAAATTATTCAAGATTTACACTGGTATGATCTGGACAAGAATCTGGTGCAAGTATCCCACAGATATGCCAAGAAAGGAGGTAGTTATATATGAACACATTCATTATTCATATTACCCCAGAGAGGCAAGCTACTGTCTCTGCTTGCCACTTCAAAGAAGTAGAGTGGGTCTGTTAAGAGAGAAGCAAAATTCTCAAGATGCCTCGAGGGACAATAATTGAGATTTCATTGATTTGTAGAGACAACAATGGAGACAGAAATCTCACGCTTGATTTTAAGTTTATATGGCCCTCTTTTCTCAAACACACTGTTGTATGAGTCTGAAATCTTCAGCTAAAACACTGTAGCCAAGCAATGAGGCTCCATGATTTTCACAATATGCCTTTGTTTTTGTTTTTATAAGTCGAGAATATGCAGCTGATGAAAGACTGTCACAGATTCCCTGCAGAGCACTCCCAGTCTGAATCTCTCTCTCATGCCACCAGAATGAATCAGTCTGCAGACAGCAGTTTTTAGCAAAGATGCTTTATTACCAGGGCTGTAGCACCCACTAGAATGAGGGAACTCATTACTCTTAGAAAATTATTCTGATGTTTGAAGTTCTTTTACAGCCCCAAACTGGAGAAATTGCAAAGCTCCACATTTCTTTTTTAATGAGGATGAATGCACTGGATCTCTTTAATTAAACAGAGGTGGAAATGTATTAATTACCAGAGGACAACTCTCCACCTTCAAGTAACAGTACAGATGGACTGGCCTGAGCTCCCAGTGGCAATAAAGCATCCTGGCATGTTGACTAACAGCCTTAGTGCCTGCTGGATGAAAAGAACTGGTGTGTATTTCCAAACCTTTGCTATCATGAAGTACCATGTACAGGAGCAAATGCTGTACAACTTTGGAATGCTTATTTTCTAATTATGCACAGTGCTTCTATCGAATCTTACTGATTTACACATGAAAAATAATTGGTTGCTCTATTTTCCTCTCTGCTTCCACACCATCTGCATTTTAGCAGCAGCTGTCTCGAGGATGGAGGAAGTAGACTATGTTTAAAACATTGTTACTTCCATTTTTGAGTGGTTTAAAGTATTGTTTGCTGAGTCAAGAGTTTATGAGAAGTGTGGTTGCTAAAAATCATGCTGAAACTGAAGGAGAGGAAGGTGATAATCAGAACAGCCTGATTTTTAAGTGGGATTGTGAATTATATTATTCAGTTGGAGTTCCTTTCTGCTGTTGTCTTTATCAGCTGTTGTCATTCCCTCATCTGTTACAAATGCCTAAATAAATTCAGTGGAGGAAAATATTGGACGTCAAAAATATTGACTAGAATTCAAAGTGGTTGGGAGTAGTTGCAGTGCCTATGGCTCGAACAGGGAACAAGCAAT
This sequence comes from Heliornis fulica, assembly GCA_013399135.1. Lineage (NCBI taxonomy): Eukaryota > Metazoa > Chordata > Aves > Gruiformes > Heliornithidae > Heliornis > Heliornis fulica. Next base: position 178,258 of record VXBZ01002129.1, read on the forward strand.
TGCTCACGACAGCAGCAAAAGCCTGAGCACAAAACAGCCTTTCTGGAGCTGAAGGGTAATTATTGACATCAGGGCTTGCAAAAGCATCGGAACTTTATTGTTAACAGAAGATCGCGCATCTGTGTACTGAATGCACATTTTTCTTCCTCTAAACATGGCATAAGGCTTCAAAGAGACCCTAGGTATTCCCTGGCCCTCATAATTTTTATTTTTAGATTTGACAAGAGAACTGCAGCTAAAGAAAAGTCTTATTCCATTAGCCAACTTGGATTAGACAGTGGAAGAGAGTAATGCTAACTTAACTCTCTTCAACTCCGAGATTATCAGCTTGAATAGTGTATTAGCTTATTGTTTTGAGCAGTTCCAGGGAAATTTCACACCAGAAAGTGTTTGAAATTGTGTGAGCAAATTTCTACTTTCTACATAAATGGTTTCTTTCTTGTGTCAACAGTATCAACAGTAATTCTTTAAAGTAAGGAGATAATGCTATGTAGTCACATTGTGGGTGTGTATGTCAGTCCTTTTCCTCACCGTGAATTTTTCAATTTATTAGTTAATTTCATCAAGCTTTAACAGAGGATTGAGACTCCAACATAAAAAGTTTCTGCAAAAGGTCTGTGAATTGTATGGTGAAAGAGTATAAGTATCCACATTTATTTGACCTCAGAATTTGTCACAGGGCTGCTGCAGCACCATGGTGGGCCAGGCTGTGGAAAACTGTTGGAGTCCTGACCAACTGGTTGAGCAACCAACATGTGTGTCTTAGCCAGTCAAACTGTGTTCATGTAGCCTTGGACCCTGCAAAGGGTCTTGATGTCTCTTGGACCACTAGCAAACAAGACTAAGTTGTTGAAAGATGTGGGTAGAAGAAGAGTGAGTAGGAAGGGCATAAGGGTGTTGTGGTAGAGGACTGAGGAGTCCTGCAGTGAGGAGGAATGAGGGAACCAAGATTATTGTGGTAAGGCTGTAGGTGATATGAGGATGAGTTCACTGTTGTGACTTGTTTGAAGGTTCAATCAACCATGAAGCATAGATCCAGTGGAAATTAGAATTAATTAGTGATGAAGCTCATAGAGTTACTTGTTGATAGTGTGTTGCATTCCTCTGCATAGTTCCTTTTGCTACATTGGGAAAGTATTCTTCTTTTCAGATCTAGTTATAGAAAAGGTCAACTTTTTGACCCAAAATTGTTTACGTAATGACTTTAAATGATGGATTGCTCCATATCTTAATGACAATGGCACTTGAAAAATGTGGTGGTGATATATGAATGAGAAAAACAAGGCTTAGATCCTGGTCTCATGCCAGAATCACGTTAGTCAGGCTCTGGTGTATTCTGTTTAGTTGTGTTCAAGCATGTGCATAGGACCCATCAACACTACAGTCAGAGCACCTGACTTCTGTAGTTATATTGAACAGTTCATTGGCCTATCTCTGATCTAATAGTAGAATAAATCAGCAGTGATTTGATTTAAATTGACAGAGATAGGGCAATATATTTAGTGTGGTGATATCAGAATCAGGTTCTTAGAATCTGATCTGACTCAGTGTGCTCATACAGTATCTGGAAAAACAATAGGCCCTTACTTTTTTTATTTTTTATATAACTCTCAGTTTTTACAGCTGGCTCTGAAGAGTTGGGAGTTTTGTGAGAAGCAGTGTAGACTTCAGGCCGCCATTTACCTCCAGGCCAGGAGCAATGCTGGTAGCTGAAATGCGAGCTTCTCTAGAGCTCAGTAAATGATCTCCCCTTGGTCCCAGAAGATCGTCCTGTCACAGGGTAAGAGGTACCTTGGTGTATATATAGCATAATATAGCATGGTATTCTGAGCTGGCTTTAATGCATAGGACCAGTAGGCATCCTCTTGAAAGAGCAGATATGCCCTTTTTTTTTAAGCTATATGTTATGCTTAATGCTTTCTGAAACACATCAGGTATGGAAACATGTTCTGGCAGTGCCTCAGACATCCCAACAATCTCCTTCTGGCTTTAAATCTGGTAGTTCTGTTCAGTTGCAAAATTATGCAACTCTGGGTTTTCTGGGTTGCAGCTCTGGGTATTTGCAGTGGGGAACATCATTATGTTTTACCAATTACCTCAATTTCTAATGGTTTCTACTTACTTGTAGTCAATGTTTTTTATCTTCAGCCAGAGATTACTCTTCTGACTGTGGCCTAAACACGTAACAGTTTACTCCTTTTGGGAAGGTTGTCATTGGCTGGAAACATACATTTTCTACAAAGAGACAGCCATGGCTCTTGCCTTTTACTGCAGCTAACAATGTCTGCATGTCAGATAAGAGTCAGAAGTTATTTCTCTGTTTCTGTAAGAGCAGTGTTAGCATCAAGGATTCACGGTGGCATCTCAGCTGAGCTCAGATCCAGGGTTATCCTTGAGAATCCCCAATAGAGACCCTGCTCGTGGGAGAGAATTAAGTTTTTGTGATACAACTTGATGACTTGGAAAAAGAAAAAAAAGTTTTGACGTTAACCTGATAACTCAGTTGTTTTAAGGCAATTTTGAGGTGAAAGAAGGGTAAAATCAAGACACTTTCTAAAGAAAAAGATGGAAATGTGAGGAAGAAAACACTAAAACTAACTGCAGTTAGTTTTAGTGTTTTCTTCCTCTTTAGTGTTTCTGGTTGTCACGATACTACTTCTAGATAGGAACATTTGCCATTTGGTTGAGGGAAGGTTTTGTCAGGAGAAGATAGCACCGTGCTTTCTTCACTCTTCTGGCAGTACATAGGTAATGCTCACTTTCTCTTGTGATGTGGTAGT
>VXBZ01002129.1:212338-245372 GCA_013399135.1 Heliornis fulica
GGGTGGGAACCCACGCTGGCACAGGGAAAGAGTGTGAGAAATGTGGCCCCTCCAAAAAAGGCAAACAACTCATGAGGAACTGAACAAAGACTGAAGTTTCCATTCCCTATTTCCCTCCCCCACTTTCCCCCGTGCCATCCTGGGGAAGAGAAACATCATGAACAGAGTAGAAGTCTGCGAAGAAGGGAGGGGCGGCGGGTGGTGTCTTAAGAGCTGTTTGTACTTCTTATTATCTGACTCTGCTTTCTCTGTATGTGTAGTGTAATAAATCAGAGAGTTTTCTTGCCTTTATTCTGTGTTGAGTCTGTTTTGCCCATGACAGTAATTGCAGAAATGATCTCTCCCTGTCCTTATCTCGACTCCAAAGCCTCTCAACAGATATTTTCTCCCTGTCCAGCTAAGAGGGGAGTGATAGAGCAGCTTTGGTGGTAGTCTGGCCTCCAGCCAGGGTCAAACCACCTCTACGCAGGAGCACACAACAAAGTTTTTCGTTACTATACCTTCTCCCACCCTGTTGTTACAAACTGTTTTGTGAAATCCTGTTCTGAAATTCTCTTTCCCATGGCGTTTCAGTGAGACTAATTGATCTCCTGGCCTCTCTGAGGGGGGCTGCGCTAGCGGAGTAGGCTCTCCTCATGTTATTTCAGGAGAATTATTTATGGGAAAAGAGCTAAGGAAATAGGGTTATTACTAAGGACTTGGGAAGGAGGAAGATGAACAGAAGTGGAGGTTATAAATTAAATACAGAATGGGAATGAAGGAAAAAAAGCCAACCTAGAGCAAGTCACAGGATCTGGTTCTGCTCTTGCTTCACACCAGTTTGTTGTTACTGACCTAAACACTTCTACACAACTATGAAGAGAGCCTCAGAGTCTGTTGTTACTGTACATAATAGGTTTAGGCAAAAAAATAGCTCTGGGGGAAAAATATAGATTGAGAAACTTGTGTACATGCCAGAACAGATCCCCTGCTGAGGGTAAATGACAAAAATCTCCGAGTTCAACAGGCTTGATGTGATTTGGGTTTTTGAAGGATCTGGTGTGTTTAATTTTTTTGGTACTCTGAATAACTTTTAATTATACAAGCTCTTACAAAACTTGTTACACTGGTTCGTGTATGAATTTCTATTTTTAACAAACAAGCACCTTGTATGTTTACTTCAACACAATATAGAAATACTCATCAGATTGTTTCCATTTGTTGGATTTATGCTGCCTAAAATGAACCCAAATCTCATTTGACATTTAGGTGCTCTGAAAAAAGTCCCTGAATTGCAACCCTGATATCTTGCTGCTTTGACACCCTAATTCAGCAGTGGATCTTTCAGCCTGACACTCTTCCATGTCTTGTAAGCAGGACAAATTAACTGACAGTTTTGAGGAGAAATGTTGGAAGTTGCAGCTAAATTCTTCTCAGTTCATTCTTGATATTTTATTTGTTTTTAAACTTGCTGTAAATTACTGTATCATTTATAAATCATCCAGACAATCATTGATTGGAAATCTGCAAGAACAAGCACCCCAGACACCAATTAATGACAAAACATAATGAACTGCCCCTTACCTGAGCAATTGATACTTCATCTGAAGTGTCCTTTCTGTTCAAATGTGTGACTGAATTGCATCCCCAGGATTTCTTTTGATGATTTGAATCTCTTGTTGGCCAAATAATTTTTGCATCCTGTAGCATTTCAGATAAATAAGATTGTACCAAGAGAAAAGCAGAGTTAACACCATTCCAGTGGAGAAGTTCTTGGCTCCACAACTTGTCTTTTCTCACTTCAGAGACTCTCCAAGTAACAGAACATATAATATAGCCTTTTAATGTGTGCATTGTTTCCAGCCTTCCTTCTAATGGCAATGCTGTAGATTGAACTAACTGTTCGGTCATGTTTTAATAATTAACACTTTAACACAAAAGAGTCTTTTTGGTATCCTGTCACTGAGTGGAGTTTCATAGGTGATTTAAAAAGTCTGTTTTGTCAATCTGCTCTGTAGTTGCAAGGAAAGAGATTCTAAATTAAACCTAATGTGCCATGTCTTTTTTAAAAGGGTCTCAGCCAGACTTAATTTGCTCCTGTAATACCGTGGTGTGCTATGTGCAATTTTATTGCCTCTCTATAGAAATGGCTCTGCAACAGTTGCTGTTCCTGTTGCAGCTGGACCCAAAGCTTTGCCCCTGGTCACATTCCTAGTGCTGGACGCACATCCCCTGCGGCCAGTGACACTCCCTTACCCCTCCCAATTTAATGAGAAACAGGGCAGTGTGGTAGATTTGACAGATGTTTGGGTCGAAGGAGTTGGATTGCCAAGGTGTGACCTGATCCTCTGGCTGGAAATAGGGTTTCCTATGATATGATCAGGACATGTTTAGCAGACAGGGCACCAGTGTGATCCTTGGGGCATTTGCCTAGTGACTCCTTGCATGAGATGTGTTTTTGGATAGCAAGGGAAGTCATACTCTGAAGTCATTCAGCAGTGCTTCATCTAAAGTTACATTCACATATCTGCATTTCAGGCACATAGCTGAAGTGCCAAAAAAGGCACTATTCTTAGCTTTATATCCATATTCATCTGGGGGAAAACATGCTCCAGTGCTTATTTGCGTTCAGGAGAGTGACAGAATCCACTGTGGAAAGAGGAAGACTTCCTTCCCAATAAAAACACCTGAGGTGTGGATAATCCCCTTCTCATCCTTGAACAGAAGTGACATTTCTTTGCTCCTTGTGTGACCAGGAGGCAAAAAAAAGATGCTCTGTGAGGCATCTCCTGCAGCTTTCCATTGCATGCTTCTGCATCCCTTCCTCTTCCCTGTTTTATTACTCCAGAGCTACAAGTGACCCTGTAGGTAGGTTTTTGCTCCACAGTCAAATGCTCTACAGAGATATTGTTCTGGATTGACCCTGGATGGAGGCCAGGTGCCTCCCAAAGCTGCTCTATCATTGTCCATCCTTGGCTGGACAAGGGAGAGAAAATATAATGAAAGGCTCATGGGTCAAGGTGGGGAGAGGGAGGGATCACTCACCAATTACTATCACAAACAGACTTGACTTGGGGAAATCAGTTTAATTTATTACCAATCAAATCAGAATGGGGAAGTGAGAAATGAAACTAAATCATAAAACACCTCCCTCTACCCCTCCCTTCTTCCCAGGCTCAACTTTACTCCAGATTTTCTCTTCCTTCCCTACCCCTGAGCAGCACAGGGGACAGTCAGTAGAGGTTGGGGTCAGTTCATCATGATTTGTTTCTGCTTCTCCTTCCTTCTCAGGGGGAGGACTCCTCACACTTCTCCAGTGTAGAGTGCCACCCACGGTTGGCAGTCCTCCACCAACTTCTCCAATATGGGTCCTTCTGATAGGCTCCAGCTCTTTAGGAACTGCCCCAATGTGGGTCCCTTCCATGAGGTCTAGACCTTCAGGGCCAGACTGCTCCATCAAGGGTCTTCCATGGGGTCACAAGTCCTGCCAGCAAACCTGCTTCAGAGTCAGCTCCTCTCTCGATGTGCTACAGGACCTCCCACCTGCTCTAGCACATCCCACCAGGTCATAGTCTCCTTCAGTCATCTACCTGCTCAAGTGTGGTGTCCTCCATGGGCTGCAGGGGAATATCTTCTCCAGTGCCCTGGAGGACCTCCTCCTTCTTCACTGACCTGGGTGTCTGCAGAATTTTTTCTCTGACCTGTTCTCACTACTCTTTCTGGATGCAGTTGCTCATGGTGATTCTATGGCACACTATCACTGATTGGGTCAGCCTTGGTCAGTGGCAGGTACACCTTAGAGCCACCTGGCCTTGAGTCTATCAGACATGGAGGAAGCTTCTAGCAGCTTCACACCAAAGGCACCCCTGTAGCCCATCCACTACCAAAACCTTGCCATGCAAACCCGAAACAGTTACCTGGGTTAGGTTTGGCCAGAGCACTGGGGCACTAGAAGTGGTCTAGCAGGGGGCCAATGGAGGGGGAAATTAGCCTTGCAAGGGTCTGCACTGTGGCTTCAGGTGGGTTATGGTGGTAGCCAAGCCACTTATCCTGAGAAAGACCCAGGACTGTCCCAATAAAGTGTAGTCAGTGACTCAGATGAATTAGATAAATTAGATGAAATAAATGAAAACCCTGCCCAGGGGAATGGTGTGTTGCTCAGAGATGTACTACCAGAGAACTAACAGTTTGCAAAGAGATTTAATCCAGAAGAAAACTATCTACAGGACCACACCCACAATATGAACNTTTTTTCTCTGACCTGTTCTCACTACTCTTTCTGGATGCAGTTGCTCATGGTGATTCTATGGCACACTATCACTGATTGGGTCAGCCTTGGTCAGTGGCAGGGACACCTTAGAGCCACCTGGCCTTGAGTCTATCAGACATGGAGGAAGCTTCTAGCAGCTTCACACCAAAGGCACCCCTGTAGCCCATCCACTACCAAAACCNTCCAGTGCCCTGGAGGACCTCCTCCTTCTTCACTGACCTGGGTGTCTGCAGAATTTTTTCTCTGACCTGTTCTCACTACTCTTTCTGGATGCAGTTGCTCATGGTGATTCTATGGCACACTATCACTGATTGGGTCAGCCTTGGTCAGTGGCAGGTACACCTTAGAGCCACCTGGCCTTGAGTCTATCAGACATGGAGGAAGCTTCTAGCAGCTTCACACCAAAGGCACCCCTGTAGCCCATCCACTACCAAAACCTTGCCATGCAAACCCGAAACAGTTACCTGGGTTAGGTTTGGCCAGAGCACTGGGGCACTAGAAGTGGTCTAGCAGGGGGCCAATGGAGGGGGAAATTAGCCTTGCAAGGGTCTGCACTGTGGCTTCAGGTGGGTTATGGTGGTAGCCAAGCCACTTATCCTGAGAAAGACCCAGGACTGTCCCAATAAAGTGTAGTCAGTGACTCAGATGAATTAGATAAATTAGATGAAATAAATGAAAACCCTGCCCAGGGGAATGGTGTGTTGCTCAGAGATGTACTACCAGAGAACTAACAGTTTGCAAAGAGATTTAATCCAGAAGAAAACTATCTACAGGACCACACCCACAATATGAACCCAAATTGCCAAATAACCCACTGTCCTTATGAAAAAAATATATAACCACAATGCCGCAATGAAATGGAAAAAGCAATGTTGCCCAGAGAATATTGTTCCTAAAGGCACACAGGGCAAAGCTCAGCCCACCACACCCAAGAGTCAGGACAACAGCAAGAAGCAAAATGCCAGAAAAATAATGCAATCTTATAAAACAGAAAAAAGCCCCACAAACTCCAACACGCACACACACACACACACACACACACACACACACACACTCACACAAAAATTACTTCTCTCCTTCCCGTCCTTCCTCACTTTCTTCTGTTTCTCATCCTAAGCAGATTTCCAGATAGCTGCTTAGCTGTATGCATTTTGTAAAGAGAAATCCACATCCTGGGCATGTATGGCATCCCTGGTCATCAAAACTAGTCCCCATGCTTCAGCAAGTAGCTCAGCACCCAGCACATAGCCAGTACTCAGGGTCCTGAGTGTTTTGAAGGAGTAGGGTAGACACTCAGGCTGTGATCAGATGAAACTCTAGCAAAATCTCTGCTCTGGTGCTCTTGCTGCTCACCCGTTCCTACTGAGGTCTTTCTCTTGCAATCATCAAATACACACTTTAAAAGTTTGGGGTGTTTTGGTTTTTAGTTTTGATTTTTGTTGTTTTTTTTTCCAGCTACCCAGGACTTTCCTTAATCAGAGATTATGTTATTGCTGGCTTTAATACATTAACATTCAAAATGTGCCTGATGGTTCGGACTTGTTGAGGTGTGGACTGTTGGACTAATTCTGCATGTGTTAAGACGAGCAATTGGATTCTTAGCAACTTCATCAGGAGAGGAATTCAGACAGCAATGAACCCAACTGGAAGCACCATCTTTTGTGTTGGCAACCTTTTCCTTTCTGCTCTTCTTCACAAACTGAGATAAAGCTGACTCCACTTTCCCTCTCTACTTTTTCATAGTTGTAAGGACAGGATGGGTCTGTTGCTCTTCCTGTATACTTCAGTGCTCCAGAACATCACACCTGTCTAACTGTCACTTTAATATCACATTTTTAATGCTTTTATGCCTTTAATTAGGAGGTTCTTAAAAAAAAAATGGAGCTATTGGAGAGGGTTCAGAGGAGGGCCATGAAGATGATCAGGGGGCAGGAACACCTCCCCTGTTAGGACAGGCTGAGGGAGCTGGGCTTGTTCAGCCTGGAGAAGAGAAGGTTGTAGGGGGACCTCACTGCAGCCTTACAGTAATTAAAGGCAATGTATAGTCAGGAGGAGAATTGGATTTTTACAAGGGTAGATAGTGGTAGAACAAGGAAAATGGATTGAAGCTGGAGGAGTGAAGGGTTAGGTTGGATATTATATGGGGGAAGTTCTCATGGAGAGAGTGGTGAGGTGTGGAACAGGCTGCCCAGAGACGTGGTGGATGCCCCAAGCCTGGAGGTGTTCGGGGCCAGATTGGATGGGGCCCTGGGCAACCTTGTCTAGATGAAGGCCTGGAGGTTGGTGGCCCTGCCTGTGGAGGGATATGGGAACTCGATGATCCTTGGGATCCTTCCAACCCAGACCATTCTGTGATTTTGTGAACCAGGCTGTCCTTTTATATTTTTTCACTTTTTACATGAGCTTTGTCAGGTTGTTGAACTCCAAGCAATCACTTATGAATGGTCATGTTTGCGTTGTTTGGTCAGGGACCATTGATGGAGAAAGTTTGTGAGCAATGATGGCACCTGAGGCTACCACAGTTAACATCCATGCCTTAGGAGAGGCACCCTGCTGAATGGGCTGGGCAGAAGGAGCCAGGCATCTCTCTGAAGGGGGCTGACTGACGGGCAAAAGTGTTGGTGGAATGTTACTTAATGTCATTTAACAGAAGGAATGAGGCACTAGAGATCTCCTGTATGATTTGCACTTGAACCCAGCCTTCTCCAAAGCAAGTTTGTTTAGGAGAAGGGAGAAGAGGACATCTGACTGATATGTCTCCTCAAAATCAAAGCACTTTGCTTTGGCCTCCATCACAGCAGAGTGGCATCTTCCAGAGCAACAGCACAGTCATAAGAATTGAATGAGGCTCCAAAGTCTCAAATTCTGCTCCTGCCTGGCCAGTGTCCCAGCACTGCGATCCCTGGGTAGCAAAAATCATGAGTCAGCTCCCCCTCCCTCCCCAGCAGCCTGCTCGAGTGCAGTCAGGTCATGTTTTCAAACTTTCCTCTGCAAACAGGAGGGATGGAAACTTCTCCTGCAGGAATGAAAGTTGAGGTTTGTGTTCAGATTCTTCATTCCAAGCTGGGACTCGAATACCAGCTTTACGTTTATGAAATGCTGGATAAATCAGGAGAGCTGGCAGCAACGGGGAGTGTTTTTATACTGGTTTTTATGGGGATGGAGTCCAAACTACACCCCAGGATCTGAACGTTTGTGGGTTTGAATTTCTGCCTTCCACTTTTGAAGCCCTTTCTTCTCTGAAATATATTTAAAAAATAATAATAAAAAAAAAAATAGCATGAAGTGTATCTAAATGGCTCAGCACAATGTCACAAACAGTCAGTTAAAGCCTGCCCAGGACTTTTTAGCATAAGTCACTCAGTGTAAGGTGGGAAGTAGGTTTTCTTGAACAACTACTGGTTGCTCCCCTCTCCTACCCCAAAAGCTTACACAGAGTGAACATCAGGGCTTCGGATGCAGACAACAAGATGGTTTGTGGACTAGAAAGGCAGATGGCTGTATCTCTGCTCAGAGGCAGGTTAAGATAGATTTTATGGCACACTGTGCTAATGAAGCTGCCTAGTTTCTAGTATTTGACCAGAGCTGCCGAGAGATAGTTCTGGTATCCTTATGAGAAGAAAGAGAAAGCAAGGATGAGTGCAGGGAGGCTGAAATGTGATACTCTCCTTTTCTTGGCAGGGGTAGTCTGTGATCCTCTGCTCCCTGAATATTCCTGTATTCAACTCTTAAATGAAAAGGTGGTTGCATGGTTTCTTTTTCACAGATTTTTTTAAGGAGAGAAATGAGGGACTAAGAGACAAGGCAAAACCGGTGCACCTTGGGATGGATGAATAATGGAAGGGTACCATCATTGCAGCCACATGTGGCATTGTTTACTCATGTCACTGTAAATGATTAATGTGGAAAAGCTGCATTTGAACAAGTGAGATTGATGAGAGCTTTACAGGCTATTTTTGTTTAATTTAAAACAGTGCCTATACTGGATGGTAAAAAGAAGGATGAAGATGAGACAACCAGTGCTGTCAGCTTTTCTCCCTCCTGATTCAATCTTTGGCCATGCCTTGCCTCTGCTGCAGAATGTCAAAGCTTCAGATGAAGGATGGAAGGACAAAAATGGAAGGCTGAGGGAAGACTTTGGTCTTGAACACACTGAAAGATGTAGAGATATTTGAGTTCACTCTTTCACATTAACCCTGGAGCTTGTTAGGTGGAGAAGGTCGGGTGCAGTGGGTGCAGAGACACCTCAGATGGCTGGATGTGCACTGTGGGGAGAAAGGGAATGACTGGATGCAATGTAGCCATCTTAATCTGGCCCTCAGCCCAAACTAATAAGCTCACAGAGTTGACACTGTCTCCTGTGCAGTGTTTAAGCCATTGAGATGTTCTGCATCTGGACCTCATCCTGTATTCCCATTCTTTTTGCCTACAGCCATGCCTTTAAGGTTGCTTAAATCTGAAAGCTCAGTTTTCATAGTTATTGGAGGCAGGTTACAGGTAAGAGTCTTTCATAGCTCAGCAACAATTTCTAAGAGATAAAATGAACTGTTCCTTAAGCATCTGTTAATAATTTTCAGGGGATGTGGGAAATAACAGCAGTCAAAAGGCAACTAAGAAACTTATCACGGATGACTTCAACCAGAGGGCCATTTGCTGCTGATCTCTTGTGGCCAATAACAAATTTCCTTAGTGTTTCTATAAATAATAATGTTGTCTTCTCAAAACAGGAAGTCCCATATCCAGTACAAGGTAACTTGATAGTGGACTTAAGTCGGCTGAATGAGAAAGTGTTAGTTACAGACCCAAAAAAGCGCAGTTGCTGAGGTACCAGAGATCCCAGTCAATTTAAATTTACTTTGTACAAATGAAATAGGGCATTGACCAAAAATCTGAACATTTGGAACTTTAATAGGGCCAGTTTTCCAAAGCTTAAAGCATTTGCTGGCATAACTGACTGAGCATATGTAGCATATGGGTGAGAATGTGCTCAGAAAAAGATCAGGAATTGTTCAAGGATATTGTACTAGTTGATCCAAAACCCATGATTCCACCACCAAAAAGAAAAGGTTGTGTAGAACAACAACAACAACCAAATCCCTTACTTAAACAGAGAGCAATAAAACAATAAAGGATATATTAAGAAAAAAAAGTTTGATCCCAATGGAGTTTAAAAAAAGATAAGGAAAATTTTAAGCCTGTTTGGAGCCAAAACAATCCTGTGCCAGGAGCCAAATCAATCCTGTGCCAGGTAAAAGTCAACTGCTAGATACATATGATAAACTCGTGAATGCTTATATAAAAAGGCAGAAAGGCTGATAAATGCGTTTTATTTGTATTTATCTGTGCCCATCTGAAATGCTAGGTTAAGGGACAGGAATTTTATTAGCTGTAACAAATCAGGATAGGAAATTTTGCTAAAATTAACCACTTAACTTATGCCATACAGATGTAAATGTATTACCTGAGGAGTTATCATCTGAAAGATTTTTATTAATTTCTAGCATAACTGTGAGACTGAGGGACTTCTGAATTCTTGGTGTGTGCTCATTGTCATTATGTTATCTGTAGATGAATCAAAGGACAACAGGACAATAGATTTTCCCGAAAATACCATGGTAAAAATGTTTCAATTTGAAAATAAAAGAACAAAAAATCAAACCACAAAACTCAAGCCTGTTGGTCACTGATCATAAGACACATTAACTGAAATTTCTCTTTTACTTGGCTTTCTCATCTTTATCAGTTAGAAGCTGGCAGAACTAAAAAATGTTGGTTGCAGCAGCCCCTGGCTCTCATGGGTGACTTTAACCATCCCAATGAACAGCATGGCAGAGCACAGGCAACCCACCGAGTTTCTGGAGAGGGGAAAGAACAATTTCCTGATACTAGGGATCCACAAGACAACTGAGTTGTGCTGTTGGATCAGCTACTCATCAGCTAACATGAGGAGACAGAAGACCGTCTTATACTCCTCACAGAGGTGCAGTGATGGAATAAGAGGCAGCAGGCTGAAGTTGCAATGAAGGAAAATCTGATGGATATCGGGAAAGATTTTTCTCAAAAAGGGTGGTAAAATACTATCACATGTTGCCCAGAGAGGTTATAGCATCTCTGCTCTTGAAAGTGTGTGTTAGTTGAGAAAGTGTGGGATAGATGAGTAGACAGTGAGGTGGGTAGAGAACTGGCTTCCAGGCCAGGCCTAGAGAGTGGTGATCAGTGGAGCAGAGTCCAGCTGGAGACTTGTGAGTAGTAGTGTTCTCCAGGGGTCGGTGTTGGGTCTGGTCTTGTTTAACATCTTCATCAATGACCTTAATGAGGCAATAGTATCTACCTTCAGCAAGTACATGATGATACAAAGCTGGGAGGAGTGATGGATACGCAGGAATGCTGTGCTGTCATTCAGCGAGACCTGGACAAGCTGGAGTGCTGGGCAGTGAGGAACCAGATAAGGTTCAATAAAAACAAGTGTAGGGTCTGGGACCTGGGAAAGAACAACCGTGGGTGTCAGTACAGGCTGGGGGATAATCTACTGGAGAGGGGCTCTGTGGAGAAGGACCTGGGGCTCCTGGTGGATGACAGGTTGGCCATGAGCCATCAGTGTGTCCTGGTGGCCAAGAAGGCCAATGGGATCCTGGGGTACATTAAGAAGACTGTAGCCAGCAGGTTGAAGGAGGTGATCCTCCCCCTTTACTCTGCCCTGGTCAGGCCTCATCTGGAGTCCTGTGTCCAGTTCTGGGCTCCCTGGTACAAATCAGACAAGGATCTCCTGGAGAGATGGACAGTGGAGGCCACAAAGATGATTAAGGACCTGGACCATCTCCCCTATGAGGAAAGGTTGAGTGAGCTGGGGCTTTTCAGCCTTGACAGGAGAAGACTGAGAGGGGATCTCATCAATGTTTATAAATATCTGAAGTGTGGGAGACAAAAGGAGATGGCCAACCTCTTTTCAGTGGTCTGTGAGGACAGGACAAGGGGCAATGGTCACAAGTTGGACCACAGAAGGTTCCACACCGATGTGAGGAAGAACTTCTTCACGGTGAGAGTGAGGGAGCACTGGAACAGGTTACCCAGGGGAGGTTGTGGAGTCTCCTTTCTGGAGACATTCAAGACCCATCTGGATGCCTACCTGTGCAACCTGCTCTAGAGAACCTGCTCAGGCAGGGTGGTTGGATTTTATGATCTCTGGAGGTCCCTTCCAATCCCTCCAATTCTGTGATTCTGTGAGCAACCTGATCCAGTAGGACTTGTTTTACACTGGTCCAGCTAAATCACCTTGTGACCCAACCTGATTTTATAGCCAGTGGTAAAATTGATTGTTGTGTTGTTGAAGCCTACAGAAATGCATTAAGAAACAAAAAGAACTCACGAAAAATTAAGAATGATCCAGTATAGAATGGAACAGTGCTATTAACCATAATCTCAGTCATAACCTGTTATAACTCTTTAGCATACTTTCTACATTCTCTCCATAGTGAAGGTAATCAAACATGGAACAAAAATACTGGGCATGACAGCAAACACATTTTAGTCTTTTAAAATCAGCAAATCTGTTCTTAATGTAGATATTGGCAAAAAAATTAATTATCTGTTCTTGGTTTTGCTTGGTCTGTGCTGTAACTCTTTCATTCCTCTCGACAATCCACTGTGCTCATGACCATTGCAGGAACTGGACCATGTAGCCCTCAAAAAGTTGAGGGCTTTGTCTTGTATATTTAGCTATTTTCACAGAATATTATTAGGTTTTGAAAGATCCTTGAAAGATCACTCAGTCCAACCCCCACTGAGCAATTTTTTTTTTTGCTCAAAAAGGCGGCAATCCAGCATGGTAGAATGAGATGCACTGTTGTCAGTCACACAGAAACAACATGAAGATAAAGAAAAAGGAATAGAAGATTCTTCCTATATTAAAAGTATTAGTCTTATTCTTGTACATGTGAGTGTTTTCTCATCACGCAGAGGGTCCATAACTTTACAAGACTGTGATGGTGTCAGATTGACCCCTGTCTCCAGGCTTGGGAAGGGAAGTCAATTCTGTTCTGTTTTAAATACAAGCTTACATGGTATTTGAGGTACCTACATACTTCAACTAGGACATAGCCTGTATGTTTGACTTTATATTTTAATTGACACACCAAATATGGGATTATCTTGGAACCTGGAGGAAAATTCAGACCTCTTGAAAACTCAACAAGCTGTGACTCAAGGTATTTAATGGCAAGCTCTTCACACAGTGAGAAGCATCCTTGTTTTGAGAGATAAGCATATATGTGGTGATAGGATGAGGAGGAATTTTTTTTTTTTTTTTAAAAAAAAGGGGATTAGATTTAGATTGGATATTAAGAAGAAATTCTTCACTATGAGGGTGGTGAGACACTAGCACAGGTTGCCCAGGGAAGTGGTGGCTGACTCCTCCCTGGCAATGTTAAAGGCCAGGTTGTACAGGGCTTTGGGCAACCTGGACTAATGAGAGGTGTCCCCACCCATGGCAGAGGGGGGGGAACTAGATGATCTTTAAGATACCTTCCAGAACTAACCATTCTATGATTTCCTACCAAAGGACCATAGAAAAAGGCTGGAATTTGGGTCTCCTGTTAGTGAGTGAATGCAAGAGTTATGTCTCATAGGCAATATGGGTCTATGGATATGTAGACCTTTGACACTGCGCAAAAAGACAGTTGAATCCTCATCTGTTAAATCTTCCAAAGATACTGCATGATGCATGCCTGGAGATGCCCAGCACTTCTAGGCTTTGTTAAGGGACTATAAATATGGCCATGGTTATAATTTCTTTGTTGGAAAGATGTGATCAAAATCAGGTTCAGTGGATTTATTTCCCCTTGGTTAAATAAAAATTGTCAAGCTTTTCTCGAGAAAAAGAGGACTGTGGGCAGAAACCTTCAGTGTATCAGGCAAAAAACAGCAGGCCAAGCTGGTTTTGTTCTACATCAGCTAGTATTAGCTGATGAATCCTTCAGCATTGAAGATTTCCATACATTATGAAACTCAACCAGGCTGAATTCGTGGTTTAGGTGCAAAGTTTCTGAAGCCCAATAAGCTCATCACAGCCACTTGAGCTAGCTGGGACCCTCTGGGTTGAAGAGCCTGTCTTCAATTTAGATATAAAGGGCAAACTGATCTGGGCTTCTTGTTCTGTTTCATAAGAACCCACAGATTATGAGAATAGATGCAAGAGTGTTTGATCTGTTCAAACTTGAAGGTTTGAAAAATCAGCTGAAACATTTTCTGAGAAGACCTATTTCTTGGCTCTGATATTTCTAGTAATTTAGGCTTTTTCTTCCCTTCTCCAAGAAAATACCTTTCATTATGCAAGAATGCAAGCTCTTATCTTTTTTGTCCTAAGGCCTGCATCTTGATACGCTTGTTGTATATAATACCACTGTGATTCCTCAAGGAGAAACGTGATAGTTTTCAGCAGAGGAAAGCTATCCAAGCTTAGCTGAAATATGGCAATAGGAAAAGAAAGCAGTACCACATTTCCCTAAATGAGACAAATGTAATCAGAATGCAAATAGCTGGCCTTCTTAAGCTTCCCTGAAAAAGTTTCATAGACAACTCAGGCCAATATGATTTAAAGGTAAGGATTTGCATTTCCATGACTCAAAGTGGAAAAATGAGCTACAGATCATGGGCTCAGGCTCTTCTTGCATGAGGTTTCTTTAATTTGATAAAACAGGACTTGATGTTTTGAGATGAACTGGGCAAAAAGGAATATTGACTGAGTAGAGAGTAGGAACTTATTTGCCGAGAAAAGAATGCAGTGATTTCGATGAGGACATCATTTCCAGGCTGCATATTTAATTCCTGCATTTCACAACTGTTGTTTTAAAGCACTAGTGAAAGAGTGGCTTTTTAAAAAGACTAATTCCACCTGTCTGGGTTTCTTCATTGAACTTTTTCAACAAACATCTGCAAGGAACTTTAAAAGCAATTTCACATAAAACTTTACACTGAAATATCTTGGAAGAACAAATTATGGTGTTCCTGTAAGTTTTTCACCTTGCTCTTTATTGTTGCCTTCATGTCCCTCTTCCTGCTTGGACATGTGACCATCAGACGATTTTCAAAGGCTCCAGGTCTCAGGCCTTTGGTCCAGAATCCCATTGAAGCTGGAGGGCTCAAAGGAAGAATACCAGCAGCTTTGCCTTCTCACAGAGCATGAGTCTCTGCAAAAGGAAGGGGAACTTGAGTTTTCTGGAGTTTGTCAATGAACCTCTAGGTGAAACTGAAGCATTGTGTTTGCAGTTAAGGTCAGATCTGCTGAGAAATGCCTCTGAACACCAGTACAGTGGAGAAATGTATTCAAGAACATTTCATCCTTGTGAAAATATTACCCTGTTACAACTGCCAAGGTCACTGAGACCCAGAGTGATCTGCTGGTCACGAAAGTTAAAGATGCCTGGCGGCTACTATAATTAAGTTATGAGTGCTAGGAGAATAGGGGAAGCAGTTTTCCCACAAATATTTATTTGAATTTAGAGTGACTTCAGATATGACCAGGCTCGGAAATCCTGAGTTCCAGTGGGTTTTTTCCTCCTTGAAAACATTCAGACCCTGAAGCTGGGTGCGTGTGCCCAGGCGACCCCAGTTTCCACAGTATTTCACTTCAGCTTGACTGAAGAAGTGAAAAAACATGCTTCAGGTTTGATTAGAGTGTGTCTTTACCATGCTGGAATCACAGAATCTCAGTCTGGTTTGGGTTGGGAGAGACCTTAAAGATCATCTCATTCCAACCATTCTTCTGTGGGGGGATGCAACTACCTGCTGCATCTGATGGGCAAAATCCAGTTTTTTTCCTGGATGAAATGACAGATACAACAAGATATGTATTTTAAATTCCTACCAGGTCTTGGTAGTGGATGAACCACTGAAATAAAAGAACAGTGGCACTTGGATAAACTGTCTTGATCGTCAGTAGCTACTTATTTTCATACTGGTGGATGTCTTAAAGGAAAAGCTTTAAAATTAATATTGTATGTCCACTTAGAAGTACTTGGGTTTTTGTTTGTTTCAACTTCTTTTTTTCTGGATTTCAGTTAATTTTCTTTCTTTCCCTCCTGAAATGCCGATTTAGCAGGTTCACAGGCAATATACAAAAAAATACTACCTCTAGCCCCCAGCGTAACATGGAAAAGACATTTTACACTACTTCTTTATGGTGCTGATTACATGAAAATCCACAGCATCGAGTGCCAGGGAAATCAGGAAAGTGCACTCACATGAGAAACTGAAGTGGAAGGGATGGTGATATGGTAGGTTTTGTGTGGCATATAGGATCACTGTGCCTGCAGACTAGGTGTTTAACAATCTTCTATTGTTTACAATGAAGAGGTATAGAAGTTAAAAAAAAAAATTACA
This sequence comes from Heliornis fulica, assembly GCA_013399135.1. NCBI lineage: Eukaryota > Metazoa > Chordata > Aves > Gruiformes > Heliornithidae > Heliornis > Heliornis fulica. The sequence continues at coordinate 227,964 of VXBZ01002129.1, forward strand.
ACAATAAATGGCAAAAAAACCTCCAGCTGTGTCTCATGTGGTATTTTAACACACATTGTACAAGAACATTCAGCATCATAAAGTACAATTAACCTGGAGCTAGCTGAGGGATTAAACATGACTATTCTCAACTTGAATGACCCTTTCCCCTAAGTCGAGCTGCCCATTTAGCGCCCTTAATAAATACAGGGATAATTTAAACCATGTGGCTGCAAATTGAAAACATGGGCTTTTGAACTATGTATTTTCTTTCTCATGTTGGAACTCCTCCCTGGAGATAGACTCAAGTCCCATGATCTTGTAAAAGACAAATCTGTGTATCTTTTTTATTAAGTATTTCATGATATATATATTTTTCAACTCCATTGCAGTGGATGCATCTGAAAGATGTATTCTGTTGACAGTACACAATACCCTCAAAGAGTCTTGACCCATTTATCAACTCAAACTAATAAAAGGAAGATAATATTTCTAGGAAAAAGAATCGGTTTTAAAAGCAGCTTGACAGCTTGGTAGAATACATCAGTTAAATGTACAGAGAAATTGGAGGAAAAATGGGGATCTTACTTTCCTTGCAAGCATTAGAATTAATAAAAAAATATTTAATCTGTCCTTCAACAGGAAAAAAATAAGAGTTCATTCCCAGCTTGCATACCTTGTGGTTTGAGCTGAAGAATGTTGCACTCAAGTCTATATTCAACTACTGGTTTAAATTATAGCTTTTAGAAAATAATCTACCATTCACTTTAATTAATATCAACAATCAGTTGGAAAAAAACAAAACCCATGACAAGATGTTAATATGAAATAAAAAAAATAAAAAATGTTCTGTCCTTTTTTTTTTTTCATAAATAACATCAAAGATTCTCATCTATTGGCAGCTTTGGTACCCCATAACCTTAGGTTTCTTTCATGTTGATCCAAAGAAGGTTCACAACCAGTTTTCTCTAGTCGGTGGCCCATGAGACACATCTGGCCCCATCATTTCATCTGCGGTCAGGAGAGACACAAAGTGCTCAGCTAGACTATTTTACCACAAACGCTCTTTAGTACCTTCTTCCCCTGAGACAAAATCCTTGGGCTTGTCTTTCCTACCACTGTTTTGTGATTTATCCCCTTGGAAAAAGTAGTGGCTGAGATTCTTCTCCAGCAGTGGGTCAGAGAAGGCACCTTTCAGGATTTGACCTTGGATTCTGTTGGGTGCCTTAGCCCATCCTTTTCCTGTTTAAACTCACCATGCGGAGGCAGAGGATCCTGTCCTATTGACGGAGTACTCTTGTCCTTGGCTGAAAGGTCCAGGTGTCACTGAAAACATGGTGGTAGCAAACCAAAAAAAAACCACAAAAAAACCAAAAACAGAAAAAAAGAGGATGTTTTTCTCTGCAGGTCTTACATGCAAGGACTCATATGCAGCTGTAATGGTTCAACGTTACATAGTGGAGAACAAATCTGGCCTCTGAAGAATTCAATGGGCAGGTTTGAGAATCTCCAACTGAGTGTGTTGTGTTTGTCTGTGAGGTTGGTGCCAGGGATCATTTGTATTAGTTAGAAACTTGTCTTCATATTGTCAGCCTGGAATCTGTGTGTAGCCTTTGGATCAGCAAGGCATATCTTTCTTTTCTACCAATGGTTTGCTGGAACAAACTGAGCAATATTAGGGCACAGTATACCAAGGGCTTACAGTTAACTGTTAGGTTTTGGCTCATAAGGCACAGCAATTGCAGAGACAACATTTACTGAACTACATTCCCCTTGAACAGCAACATTCATTTCTGTTTTATTCTATCACGCTGCCATCAACTCTGTAAAGCTCCTCTATGAAAAAAATCTGCAGTATAGTCTGCCAAAACACAGCCAATTGATGATAATTAGCCGTGCTGAGACTTTTTCATCCATTATTCTATCTTCTAACGATGCACTGAATATATTGTGACTGTGCAGTTTGGTCAACATGTTAGTCTCCATTCCCTTATCACCAAAGGAGTTGTCCACAGTGTATTTCTTATATCTCTTTTAATTTTCTTTTTTTGTGAGGGTGTAGGGTAAGAAAGGAGAAGCCTGTGCCTTCAGAGCTAAAGAAGAGCTTGTGCAGGATCTCATTCATCCAGTTTCCATTCTCCGCGATGCCCAGAGGCCTTGCAGAGTGATGCAAGCAACAGTCCTGTTCACCCTTGGAAAGCTAGTGATTGGGATGCTTGTCTGGGTCACTGTCGTGCCACCAGTTCAGTGAGAAATCTGCTGTTACTGTATTAAGAGCTTTCTCAACTTGCTCTTTGAGTTTTCAGAAGGTGTTCTGGGAAGAGATTGACTGACATTCCTAGATAATTTTTTTTTCACGGGACTTAAAAATGATAACTGACAATTTTGGTGGATTAACCAAGAATGCAGTTAATAATTTTTTCCTTCTATCTTCTTTCTTTTTTTTTTTATGGTTTGTTTAAAATTTTAGGACTGTACATTCATGTGCAATAAATTTTGTGAATGTTCCTTGCCTTGTGCATTGTCCTCCAGTCCCATTCCCAATGTCAGTAGACAATAATTTCCTCAAGAAGTAAAGTAAAAGAGGTAAACGCATGAGATGGCTCAGCTCTGCTTGGTTGATACTTTCATGACTCTAACAGAAGGGTGGCCCCATGCAGTTTGCTGGCAAGTGGAATCTCTGCTCACATGTGAGGGTTACATCACCTCCATGGCATCAGGAAAACTTGTGTATGTGATTGCAAGGGACAGGAAGGTTGCGTTACCTCTGTCAGAAAGGCTGCCAAATGACAAAGAGCAACATTGCGTACTCTTAAGCTGCACATATGATACAGATCATTCTAGATGTGGTTCAGTGCTTTGCTGAATAGGGCCTTTTCTGAGCTTCTAAAACTGCGGTTTTTCTGCGGGTGTTTCCTCTTGGCCTTGTCTCTGCATTTGTCTTTCTTCTGCTTCAGTCCTGCTGATATACCTGAGGAGTATACCTAATCTCCACAAATAAAAAGAGAAACGTTGATGACTGCAGTTGATTATCATCTGCTAGTTACTGAAGTTTAAGTTAATATTTCTATCAAATCCTCCAACTTTGAATGGAGATTTGTCTTGATTTAGTTTATTCCTTATGGTATCAAAATGTGGTGACAGCTTAAAAAAGAAAAATAACATACTGCTTCAGGGAGCAAAACCAGAGTACGGCATTTTTAATGGTTTTAATTATATTACAGCACTGTTGGTCTTTTTCTAAGTATTCACTCCTCATATTTTTCTTTCGTTAGTAGCCAGTTGACAAGGGGAAGCTCTTATTCCCTCTTCATATTATTATGTTCAGCTTTCTAAACTGCAGTTGGAAACTCTTTGTTTATCAGAGCTATATGAAGAGTTGTTAAGTGGGTCTTCATTAGTTTCAGTCTTTGAAAGACCCATTTAGTTAAAGCCAAAGTGTATCACTAGTCTTTTTCTGTGCTCCCACATTGATTCTCCTGGTAGAAACTTCTCGCCTCTGTCTAGGGCAGAGAGATGAGATCCGGATCCATGAAAGGAAATCCTTCAGAGTGAAACACTTCTGTTTAAGAACACTGGTAATAATGAGCAAGAGTGAGAGCAGTCCAACATGTGTGGTTGGCATCTCTGCTTTCAGGGCTTACACTCCAGTGCCAGCTCTTGTAGGATAACACTTCCAGCCTGACCATGCTGGGCCAGGTGGCATCTGTTGGCCTGAAACCCTCACAAAAAATACAGGGCAGGGAGATGCAGCTTGGAGAGGACCCTACCAGGGATGGAGGAACCACATGTACGAATAGGGTGGTTCCTCATAAGGAAAACAGTGATATAAAATCTCAGCTTTGAGGGAACTTTTTGAGCATGCATGAAACTTCCAGCCAGCTCCTGTTGGGAACTTCAAAAGGACTTCTGTCCCTGCTGAACCCTCCCCACGGTTTTCAGGCCCAGGGAAACCCTGGCAAATATTCAGTAAAACCAACACTTCTGCCAATGTATCTGTAGCAGGAAATTGACAAGAAGATGAGTTTTTATTTTCTTTTTCTTTTAATCTGTTTTTGGGTGAAATAAACCTAGAATCAAATTAGAGGGAATAATGGAGAAAATTAGCTTGCCCTTTGCCAGGAAACTCTGCCATTTTGCCACCTCCAGCATGAAAAATTGTTCTGTGGTTGAAATCCTGTCAAAGAAGTGCCAAGTAAAGTGCAAATTACACATCAATGTTTGTGTGTAGAGGCTGGGTCTTTAAAAAATGCTATCTATCCATCTCACCTTTATTTCCTCCATTTAATGTAGTTGTATGCTTGAAAGAGAAAGGAAAGGAGTAATAAATTACAGGAACAGGTTAAAAAAAAGGAAAGCCAAACAAAACACAAAAGATGGCCTCCATCTTCACAGCTGGTAAATGTATCCTTATTGTGCTTCTGTTCCCCATGTCCATTTTCTGTTTTGGAGCTCAATAGACATACATATTTTTAAAGTATTCTTTAAAAACATACATACATATTTTAATGTGTTTAATCCTCGTGGTTTTATCAAGATACAACAAATTTGTACAAAGACAGCAAAAGCCATGGGCTGACAGGAAACTGTAGACATGCCACCACTGAATGTTGCCACCACTGACCCCAGAAATCTTAAGGGATTGTCTTGATTCATTTGAACTTGCTCCAGTGCAAGGAAACAGGCTAGATGATCTCTTGAAATCCACCCTATTCCTTCACTCTGTGATCTTATCATGGATTTTCTAGTGGCAGTATAGTGTTTGTTATTGTTTTCTGCTGTGCCAAGTAATGCTGTGACCTTTGTGAAATTAAGCTTCTATTTTATTAAGCAGACACCCTGGTGGGAACACAAAAGGCAGCAAGAAGAAGTTTAGAAAATATAACCTATGAAGAAAAGTTGAGAGAATGTTGTGGGTTTTTTTCTGGAGAAGAGATGAAGGGGGACACAATACATTTAACAGAATACAAAGGCTGTAACAAAGAGAACAGTGATTAAAATCATTCCCTATGGCTGTTAGGAATAGGTAAACAGGATTTAGCTTAATTTGCAGCAAGGAAAATTCAGGTTTCATATTATAAAGCAACTTCCAAGATATAAGGGTGATGAAACACAGCTTGCTTAGGAAGGTTGTTAATCTCCTGCTCACCTTCAAGAGAGAGTAACATCTGTCAGGGGTCATATCCTGCTTATCGTCCCAGGAGTTAAGCAGATCAGATGAAGCTGAGCCTCTCCCCGCCTTTTGTCTATGAAACAATTGGGAGCCATGTACAAATTGCTGCCCCTGGTAACTCCTGGCAGGTTGGCTTTGAATTGGTGCTTCAGAGAGGTAAAGTCCCCCAAGTGCTGGCTTTCAGCCACTCCAGCCATGCTGGCCTGGGTATTCCAGTGGGTTGGGCATCCTCTCAATACCCAGAGCATCCTCATGGGTTGCAATCAGCCTCAACAAGTTGCACAGGTCCCTGTTCAACTTGTTGAGGCTGATTGCTCAATGCTGCAATGTGTCCAAGTTGCCCATTTCAGCCATGGTCACCCAGCTGAGCTGCAGTCAGACTTCATGGTTTGAGCAAAGCAGTATCTCCCTTGCCCAGAGAGAGAGGTAAACACCCAAGAGCGACAACTTCAGGCACTGAGAAAACACCCAGTCTGCTCTCAGCTCAGCAGCACACAGCTCGGTGTAGCTCACCTGAGAGCCTCATCCAGAAGTTCCTCCCTCCAGCATCCACCACAATGCTCGGTAAGAAAATCTCTTCCAGTTTCCTGGCCAGGGGCCACTGGGAGTGCCTGGAACACAAACTGCTGAGCCTGGCAGGGCCTTTCAGGGAAAGATTACATGTGTGTGCTCTGTTCTGTCCCCTGGTTAGTTTATTTGGCCACTTAGAGATGGCAACTAAGCTAGACAAGGCTTTAGTTCATCCACGTTGTTCTCACCCTGCTTCTGTTCAGGACCCTTATTTTCTCAAAAGAAACATGGCAGAAAAAGAAAACAAGAGTTTTGTCCTGTACATGTCTGGGAGAAGCTGGTTCCTCCCCACCTGGCTCCTTCTCACCAGGTTCATGATTCCCACCTCACCTAGCTGTGATGTTACAGCACATACAGTGTGAGCAGCCAGTTTGTGCTCAAAGTGGTGGGAAATTCCTCCTGGCTTCCCTAGGAGGAGAGTAAAAGCCATCATAATGCTGCCTTGGCCAGATTGCTCTCTTTTGTCACTTACTGGAAATACAGCTTATGTTACAGATACCAGAGCTTGTGAATCTAGGAGTTATTTATTCTAATGACCACTTAAGGGAAATAATTGTAACACTAAAAAGCTGAATCCCCATGTTCCCTGCAGTAATAAAAGCACCATAAATAGATTTCCTAGTCAGGCAATGCCCTATTTACAGCAATGAACTCCCTGCAACTATTCAAATCCCAAAAACTACTCACTTCGGAAAAAGGATTCCACTAAACACTTGTCGGGAACAATGATCGAGGAATCCTGATTGATACCAACCTCCAACACGCAGGTGTCAGGCACAGCAGCACCCTGGACCATGCTCAGCATGCAAACAGATGTTTGTCTATGTGCAGAAAGGCCGAATTAAAACAGTGTGGCTCAAATGCTCATCTGGGATTTAAATGATGTCCAAGTATTGTTAGGTCGACAGGCTGAGAAAGTTGGGGTTGTTCAGCCTGAAGAAGGGAGGGCTCCAGGGAGACCTCATAGCATCCTTCCAGTACCTGAAGGGGCTTACAAGAAAGCTGGGGAGAGACTTTTTAGAAAAGCATGTAGTAATAGGACAAGGGGAATTGGTTTAAAAATGGAAGGGTGTACATTTAGATTGGATATTAGGAAAAAATCCTTCACTGTGAGGGTGGTGAGGCCCTGGCACAGGTTGCCCAGAGAATCTGTGGCTGCCCCCTCCCTGGCAGTGTTCAAGGCCTGGGGCTTTGGGCACCCTGGTCTAGTGAGAGGTGTCTCTGCCCAAGAAGGGGGGGTTGGATCTAGATGGTTTTTAAGGTGCCTTCCAGCCTGAACCATTCTGTGATTCTGATTTCTTTTCCTCAGCATTACTCAGGTCAGCTGGAAGCTGAATTTCACCCCAAATGATGCCCCAGCATGTCCTATTTGAGCCACAGCAGCAGCCAGGCAGGACAAGTAACCCTCTGAGGAAGTCAACCCAAGGGGCAAATGTGCCTAACCTCTGGAAGCAGTTGCTGGCATGCAAGTAAAGGGGCAGAAGCAGAGATTTGAGCAGGCAACAGTGCCTGAAAGGAACAAGGTCCAGGGAGGGGACCTGGGGGGTGAAAGAGGCACAGAGGGAACGCCAGGCTCCATAATGTCTCCGTTGAGAGTACCGATGGTAGCACATCCACTATGGATCCTGTGTGGAGCTGATCTCAAAGGAATCTTTGTTACGAGGGTTTTGCAAAACAGCTGTGTATTTTTAAAGTTTTCATTATTAAAATATTTTGCAAAGACTTCTTGCAAAACTGCCCTGTTCTTTACAAAGAGGCTTGGCAGGCTGGGATGCTGAAATGCCAGACCCAGGCTTCAGCAGGTTCTGCTGCAGCTGACACAGAACATAGTGGCTAATGACTCTGAGCCATTCCAGCTCTCAATGAAAACTAGAGCTAATTTTAAGCTAATTCTATGCTAGATTTTCCTATTGGTTTGGCCACAGGGAGCCGTCTACAGATCATTTTAATCTTGTCATTTTCTTTAATGTTAGAACAGAGCACGCCCTGCTTTTTGAGTTCAAAATCTATTCTGATTTAATTTACAAACTAGGCAGCGTGAAGACCTCACTCAGCTAATGACCAATGCCACCACTATTTATAATCTGAAGGGTATTTCTTTCTTGCATTCCTTCGCACACTTTGACCTACCTTCTGCAGTAAAAGTCCATTTTTAGTAGTTCAGTTACACTTCAAATGGGAAATGAAATCAGAAACCAGTGCAGAACACTCTGCATTTTATCAAACAAGATTTGCGATAAAGAGTTAACTTCCCTTAGTTTCATATCTACATTTTTGTAACCTGTTTAACTCTTTCCCCACCCTCCTTCACCCACTCTGCCAGTTCTGGTTCATCTCATCTTTAAAACTTTCCAAACTTGTAATGACAAAACACACATTTTAGCCCACGCGGCAGCGTTCCATTCCTGACAGCCATGGGGAACTGGGTTTTCAAAAGAGGCCAGCTTCACTGCTGGGACGAGGCCAAGCCCTTCATATGCTGCAACAGAAACTAATAGAAAAACAATGACAACAATAATAACAAGAAAATTTGGGTCATTTCCACCCCCCCAGCTACACACTTGTGACCCCTAGATATTTATTCCCTGTTCTGTTCCTGAGTTAAGTGCTGAAAGCCTTAATGCACCCACGTAACTTCAGACAGAATTTTGATGAGCAGCCCACCCCTGCCAAAATGTGGCCCTCTGATTTTACGTGGGATACTCTGCTACTGTCTTCTCAGTAAAAGGAGTCTCTGGATGGACAGGCTTTGTCTCTGCAGACTGAGCTCTGGAGAAGGAGGCATCCCAGCTGCTTCTGCCTCCGCTTGGTCCCTGCTGTGTGCAGTCAGGTGTGTGGCCTGCCATTCCCCTGGAATCACGTCAAGATGCCGAATCAACAAAATCAGTTCGCGAAGTCTTTGAGTGAATTTATCCCCTCCTGTTTTAATACCATGGCAGGAACAAGGCATTATCAAAAAGCTATTTCTGATTATAGAATCATAGAATGATGTAGGCCCCTTCAGGTACTGGAAGGTCACTATAGGATCCTCTTGGACCCTCCTCTTCTCCAGGTTGAACAGCCCCAACTCTCTCAGCCTGTCCTCATAGAAGAAATGCTCCAGCCCACTGATCATCTCTGTGGCCCTCCTCTGGACCCATTCCAACACTTCCATGTCCTTCCTATGTTGAGGACTTCAGAACTGGACATAGTACTCCAGGTGGAGTCTCACAAGAGTGGAGTAGAGGGGGAGAAGCACCTCCCTTGACCTGCTGGCCACACCCAGGATACGGTTGGACTTCTGGGCTGCTGATTACTGTTGGGATGTCTTGTGAGTTGGCTCAGAGCCACCCCAAGATGTCATAAATCTTTCTCTTTTGTCACTGTCCCATTAGGGATGACACCAAAGTGTTCTGTTCTGTGGTGGCTTCTATTGTCCTTACAGATGAGCAGCTGCATGGGTATGTCCCACAGCACCTCAAACCATGGGCTACAAGCGCTGTGGTGACAGGTTGTGTACTGGTATTTGGCAGAGCCTAAGCACCTTCCCATCTTACTCCTCTTTCCTACAAAGAGGTGCTTTACAATTTGGAGGTCTCCATTTTTCCCACGTCTGGGCTCCCTGTGGCTGACACCTCCATGCCATTCCGTTGACCAGATGCTCTTAGGAGTATTCTCCTTTGCTGTCTCTGCCACTTCACCAGCACCATCTTGTAAGTCCAGCAGCATGTGATCCTTGACGCATATTGATTTTCCAAGATTTTTCAGGGTCTTTATCAGCACATTCCTTGTTCTTTACACCTGGATTTCTTCCAAGTGTTGCTCTACTGCCTTGCAGGTCTCTTGATAATATTTCTAGCAGTCCTCCCACTGGGACAGCAGCCTTCCCCATCTCTTTCATGCATAAGTTTTCTAGAGTCTCAGACCTCTTGGTTAGTTGATATTTCAGTCTATAGTTTTTATTCCCCAAAGACCGTGCTGTTATCACAGCTCGGCTGCTTCCTTTGGTTTCTCATCACGTGAAAGTTGTCTATCATTGTTAACTATTACCAGGTAATGCTTTGAGCCCTTTGGGCTTCTCACAGACTGGAAGTTATTTTGTGTCTTGAATCAGTATCTTTAAGGGTATCTTTCTGGAGGTGCTTCTTCTCTAGATCCCCAGGTAACATGGTGAATGCTCGTACAAGAAAACATTCACTCCATGCATCTGTAACTCCCTTTTTGATACTCAGAAAGGGACGCTTTTTCCTGCTGTCCTTTCCTTTGTGACACGTACAAAGTGTGGCCATTTCATGCATGTATGGGATTCAATCGTGTTGCTCAATACATGTAAGCCCACTATGGCACTTTTCATGACACTAGGGGCACACGTACAAAGAACAAAACACATCACCTGGAGGATTTACTACCTCTAATTTTCTTCTTTCCTTACTTGCAAGTAGTTTCTATGAGCAGTTTTCTCACTGACATTGGTAGCTGCATTTTTGTAGTGGGACTAGATTCAGCTTTTACCCCGAGGGAAGCTAAAATCACCAGTTTTCCATGTTTCCCCATCCGTGAAGCCCTTCTAGTTCTTTGCTGAACTTCCAGCACAGCTCGTGTCAGCCTGCTGTGACTTCAAAGAAGTGTTTTCAAGGCAGGTGGTGTGTATCTTGCCTAGTTTATCTTGACTGAGACAGTTAGTCCAATGACAGCCTAGACCTAAAGCAGTGGTGGCAGGGCAGTCAGGAGCACTAATTTTGTCCCAGCAAAGTGAAGTTGATCAAGGTAATTTTGCTCTGATTTAGGTAACCACAGAGTGAAGGTGTTGTAGCACGTCACTACTACCCGAGACCTTCAAGTTCTGGAGGGTTTCTGCAGCTGATGCTACACCTCTCTTCTTTCTGCTATTACCTGGGATACCTACAGTGTATAAACCTGTGCTGGAGTTACCCCACCTAGGAGAACCCTGCTTTGGTTCAGACTCAGCTTTTGAACCCATACTCAGGAAATAATTTGCTGCAAGGCACTGGGGCTCATGTTCTGCACTGTGGTCTTCATGCCCTTTATACCTTCAGGGCAGCACCCTAAATAGGACATTTTCTTCTTCCTGTTGTGTCCAGTCCCTCTCAAAATCATCTTTTTCAGTGGTCTTAACAGACATGGGTGAAGGGGGTATATTCTGAGAAGTAAGATGTTTCAAAAGTCCCTTCAGGACTCAGCCCTGGGAAGAAATGTGGCTTCTGAAAGTGTTAAATGAGTCTGAGCTCCCCCTCCTTGCACAGCTTCACAAGCCAAAGCAGCTTGACACTTCAAGCTCTGAGATGTGCAAAGGATGTCTCCTCCTTTCACCCCAACCCAGCCACTCTTTTTCAACTTTAATGACACAGCCCCTTCGAGCTGGTAGCACTTCTTGTAGGGTAGCCTCTTCCAGCTCTCCATTTAAATCAATGAACTAGAGAAAGATTCCCTCCAGACAGGCTGCCTGAGGACGTTCTGCATCCCCCCCGTTAGCCCAGGGAGCCATGAGCGGGGTGGCGGAGCAGGGGGTTTAAAGCGGCCTGTGCCCAAACCACACGTCTCCCTTACTTGCCTTTGTTCATGTTTTGCTGACTGTGGGCACTGAGGTGGTGGGCAGCTTGCCACTCTCCAGATGGACTTACTGCCTCGAGTTTTCTTCTTTCTTTTATTTTTTTCCTTTTCCTCGCTGAAGGCTAAATCCTGCTCCTAGGGAAGTTGGTGGAAAAACTCTCACCTGCTTTTTGTGGATCCAGGTTTGCCCCTGTACAAATAAGCTAGGGTAAAATGGCAAAAGGATAGTGGCAGAATATTTGTACTCAGGCAGATAAGCGAAAACTCGAATCGTCTCCCAGAATTTTGGCTGCTGTAGCAGTCGAACTAAGGCTGAATTCCCTGAACGCTGACCAAATTATCCATGCTCTTAAGATTGCACTGAAGCACCCAAACACATCTTTTCCCCTCTGAGTTTGTATGCAGCCCGATGTGTTAAGGTCAAGATTCGTGCTCTGGAGAGAAGCAGATGGTCTCCTGAGTGATGTGTTTTCAGTCACTGAGCATGAATATGAAAAAGCCTTCTTATTTTCCAAGCATATGAAAGTCAGTAATGTAGAACAGTTCTCAGGGAATCTTAATATGTGAATAAACATGTGTGTTGCAAGAGTTTTTTTTGGTCTTTGTGCTCACTATGGATTCCTAAGATTAAATGATACCCGAATACTATATATCATTGTTTTTATTAACTTGGTTCAAATGCCAGAGCCATGTCAAAAGGCTGTTTCAATTTGCGTAGATCTATAATAATTCTGACCTTCATAATGAACAGAACAAAAGCAATTCTGGTGTCAGTAAATGTTCACTTTGCAGAAGTCCCTATACATGCAAATCCCCAATGCGTTGGGATATTCTGAAATGCTAGTGGTGTGGCAGAGCTGTGTTGTTGAGGGAATGGGATGAAGTCTATCACTGGGAACTCACTGTGTTATGCTGAGTTCTATAGCCCAATCCTGCTCTGGCACTGCATCATGCAGCCTTCACCAAGGAGCCTTAGGCAAAGGCACCAGTTCAGGACTGTCCCCATCCTTTGTGTCCCACAAAGCCCATCACACCATGTCCAAGATGGTTGCCATGTTACCTGCAGGTTACCCATGCAGGAATTGGGGAACCAGTGGGACTCATTGCAGCCTTCCAGTACTTAAAGGCAGTGTATGGACAGGAGGGGAATCAGATTTTTACAAGGGTAGGGAGTGCTAGGACAAGGGGGAATGGATTGAAGCTGGAGGAGAGAAGGGTTAGGTTGGATATTATATGGGTGAAGTTCTCATGGAGAGAGTGGTGAGGTGGTGGAACAGGCTGCCCAAAATGGTGGTGGATGCCCTAACCCTGGAGGTGCTTAAGGCCAGGTTGGATGGGGCCCTGGGCAACCTTGTCTAGCTGCAGGCCTGGAGGTTGATGGCCCTGCCTGTGGCAGGGGGATGGGAACTCAATGATCTTTGGGGTCCCTTCCAACCCTGACCATTCAGTGATTCTGTGATTCTGTGACACCTCACCCTATCATTTGCTATGTTGGGACCCTGGCATTTCATTTGGTGGTTTCTCTGAGCCAAGACTGCATAGAGAGACAAGGATCTGCTCCTTCCTTCCAAAATAGTTGTGTTTAAGAGGGTGGGGAGGAACATCAAAATGTTTTTAATAACCAACATTTGGAGCACCTGGGTCAGTCTTATTGAGCCAGTGGAAAGAGAGCCATGCATTTCAGGGAGAGTTGGATTTGACTCTAAAATTGCTTGTATGTCTAAGAGGGGTACAAAGTAGAAAGTCAGGGAAAGGCTCTCAAGCATTTTTTTCCCCCCTAATCCTTCACCTGTACCAGCTGTTGGAAAACATCTTGTCAAACATCCTCTCTCATCATGCTCACTACAGAAATTTCCTGAGCTTGTCCATCCAACCAAAACATTAATTTCTACTAAGACACACACAACCCCCCACCTTTCTCGCCAGCTCAAGTAACATTAAACGTTTTATTCAAACACAGAAAAACACGGAGATTCAGAGCTGAGGCTGCTGCTTCTCTATGAGCTCTGTGTGTTTTTAATGTTTCTGGCTAAAGATGTGAGGTAAGGAAGAAGTGGAAGTGAGAACAGTGAATTCCATGTTGAAAGAGTCATATGCAGGTTTTTAACAGCATTTTGAAGTGCACCTGAAGAATTCATGGTTGCATCCATTTTGTGCGCAGAAAATTGCGTGGTTGTGCAACGTCTTTGTGCACAACAGAGAAGTAACCGCGGATGCCTGTAGAAAATGTCATCTCTCTGTTCATTTAGCCACTTGCCAAATGCAAATAGACATGCCTGCAAGTTCTGCAAAAGGGCTGTGTGGGAGTCTGTGTTGAAAATATGCCCTTTCATGGTCTTTAGATGTTTCCTCAGTTTGTTCTTGCCTGCCTATTCCCCACCCCCCCAACATCTAAGACATGTAATGAAGGTAAAAGTACCCCTCTGACAGTCTGAGGCACCTCCATAATCAACAGTTTATCAGTTCTTAAGAGCATTAAAGCCCACAAATGAATGTTGCAAGAAACTTTATCTGGGAGCTGACTGACTGATGGACACAGCAAACCACAATGGTAGGCATTTAAAAACCCAGCTGGCCATGCCACACTCTTGTTCTTGAGTGTGAGCAGAATGTATTGTACCTCCCCTGAAAAGCCTTACAGCACAGTCGTTCCTTTATGAATTTTGATAACTGGGTTGCACACTGTGCATTCTAAATCCCCCAAGACACTAACCCACTGATTGTCTGAAATTTTTTTTAATGTGGATTTTTGTTTTTGAGTGAGAGAAATGTTTATGGTTGCCAGCATACACTGACACTATTGGCTGAAAATTGACTTTAAAACAGTTTTGCTTTGAAATAGAGGGAAGATTCCTTCTAAAATCACAAACTTCTCTTGTGTTTGGTTTTGTCTGTGGTTTGGTTTTTGGGTTTTGTTTTTTTTTTTGAGGTTGTTGTTAGATCTGTACACTAAGCCTGCTTTTAACCTTTTTTGACTCAAACCTTCTTTGTTTCTTGCAAAAATAGGTTCCCAGAGACTTTGTTTGCCTGGTATATGCATTATAATACAGGTGACAACATGTGGGGTTAGCAGAGAGTTCTCACTGGTCATTTTTATTTTTAATTCTAGTTCTGGCTCCTTGATTTGGGGGAAACTTTTTTGCCAAGATTAATTTCACCTCATTCCTAATGAAATGAGCTTAACCCAGTGATTATGGCAGCAACTTGACCCACCAGACCATTGAATATGCCTGCCAGGCTTGCAAAGTCCCTGTGTAGATCCTCAGACCCTGTAGCACTAAGTCCAGCTCCCAGCATCACAAAGAAGGAGAGCTGGGTGCTAAAGGAAGGGAGTCCCAGAAGCCAGCATGGGGTAGGAGTTTGTGCATCATGAAAGAGTCTAAGAAAGGGTTGTGGTTTGGGTCCTTCCACTGCAGAATTCTCCTGCTCTGAGGTAAGTGCTGAGAAGCAATTTTAGGGTTTAGAAACTGTCCTTTGAGTGTCCCCTGGGGAAGCAGGCTGGGAAGTAGCCATCTGACCCCATTTATAGCTGGAGGGACCATTCCTCTGCTGTAAGCTGGACTCAGCCACATCTCAAATACTCCAGCAAGTCTTTCAAAAGTAGTGGACATGCCACAGTTCAATTGTTTCTGTGTGACACCCTTTAGAATCAGGAATTTTTTTCCTGATCTTTAACCTCAGTCTTCCTTTAATCTACACTGGTCTCTTGCCATCCCATGTATCATGGCAGAAAGTCCTCTCTTCTCAAGCAACCCTATTATTTTAATCTTTTTCTCCTGCACTGTGTTCCTAGATGTCTGATGAGCCCTTTTACTATTGTCTTGACTTAGAAAAACTCAAGTATATCTCTCCCGGAGAACAGTGCCCCAGACTGCACATGGATATTCACAGTCACTTTGTAGAGCTGGAAATTGGTTATGTGTCTCATGGTGTACCTCTACTCATGCATTGCCAGTCTGGGGATGCCCTCTTCTGCAATAACAGAAAAGTTTCTGTTCAGCTTGTGACCCACTCCAGCATCTAGAGGGTTTCCTGCAGAACTGCTCTCCAGGCAGCTGTTCTGCTTCCTACAGTATGTAGCCAGTTATTCCTGGGGAGATGCTGAATCTATAAGCTCGTCTCTAGAGTAGCATGTTTTTCTGTTAGACCTTAAAAAGCACTAGTTTGCCAAGATCATTTTGAATTCTAATCCTGTCCTCCAAACTCCTGACAGGCCCTCCCTGCTGGCTGCCATCTGTATATCCTCTCTGTTCCATTGTCTGGGGCATGAATAAAAATATTGAACACAGCTAAACCTGGGAGAGGCTGTGCTGTACCTAGCCCATATGTCCTTCCACTTTGACTGGCAATACCATATTTTCTCAGTACAGCCTTCCTGCTCTACCATGTCTTCCTTCAGATTACATCTCCCAAAGCTGATTTCAATGACTCTTTTCCTCACCTGGGAAAAAGCCAGGGTAGAGTGAAAGGCTGTTTCAACTTCTTTCCTTTTTCCATGCTTGTACATAGTATTATAAAATCATTATTTGTTAAAATAATAAATTATGAGAGGAATAATCTGATAATTCCTTTGGAGGCAGACGGGGTGTTTGCCCTTTCCTGCTCTCTTGCCATAGCCAAGACAATCTCTTTCTGCAACATTAATGAAAATACATTCATATAAAACTTCCAGATGCATTTGAGATCTCTACACACATTTTTTGCGGATCTTTACCTATTTGGTTTTTTCATCTGTTCTCTTGTGACTTGTGCTCCTGACATCCCATACTGTTTTCTGCTCTTACTCCTCCGCCCTGCTGTCCCATGGTCATTCTGCTGTTCTCTGCTCCCAGGGGTGGGCTGAGCAGGTATCCCCCTCCCCTCAATTACATGGTGTCTTCAGCGTTGGAGTACTTCTCTAAAAGTACTGTTAAACTAGCCTTCCCAGCCTGAAGGTCCAAAACAGCCCCGTTGACAGGGAGTTGAGCAATTTTCCCCTTTTATTACCCCCTAAATTCCCTCTGCAGGCAGGTCTCCTATGGTCTCAACCTTAAGGCTAATGAGAATATTTAATCTATTACATAATATGATTGGGGGGGAGGGGGTGGGGGGGGCCATACACCTCCCAGGCCCCAAGGGAGAGCAGGAGAGAGGGCAGCCCTCCCAGTAATGATGGGAGCAAAGACTGGGCTGAGCACTGGGCTCGGTAACTCCTCATCTGCAGAGGGAAGCTCAAACTCTGGGCTTGTTAAATTGCCCTGTCATTACAAAGGCGCTGCAGCGGCTCAGATCTAAAACCTACCCAGGCAGATTAGGAATGTGTCAGATGCTGAACCCCTCAAAAGTGCTAATACCTTGCTGCCCTTTCATGTGGTTTAAGTCCTGCATTTGTTTTGGAGCCAACAGACAGTGCCAGGAAAGAAGACGAAGCAACCTTTGCCAGTCCTCCCTTTGTAAACCTTCATTGCACTGTGGGAAGCAGGAGAATTTACTTTAACTAAAGCCAAGTCAGTGGTTTAATCTTTGTAAACATGTCTTAAGTGCTTTGCCTCTTATCTTTTTGCCATGGCTTTTGTACCAAAAAGAATGGGTAAAAAACTGTTCAGCTAGAAATATCACAGTTCTGACACAAAAACTGGTCATTAATCACTTTTCTGTGGAACTCTGTGTGTGTATGTATGTATGTCTGTGAGTCTCTGTGTGTTTGTGCTCCTGTGTTCTTGAATCAGCTACTGGTGGCCCACAGTGCAAATACAAGGCAACTCTCACAAGTGCCAGCACACTTAAGAAAAAAAAAAAAGGATTAAATAGTAAAAAGGGGGAAAAAAAATCCTCGTACAACAAAATCCGAATTCTGATGGATTATCTGGAAAAGTCTTCTGAGGGGGGAGAGGTCTTGTGGACAGTGAGCATGCTGCAAGCTAAACTCAAAGAATAGAAAATGATCACAGTATCACAGAATTGTAAGGGTTGGAAGGGGTTGGAAGGGACCTCGACAGATGATTGAGTCCAAGCACCCTGCCAAAGCAGGTTCTCTAGAGCAGGTTGCACAGGTAGGCATACAGATGGGTCTTGAATGTCTCCAGAAAGGAGACCCCACAACCTCCCCTGGGCAACATGTTCCAGTGCTCTGTCACCCTTACTGTGAAGAAGTTCTT
>VXBZ01002129.1:245385-299743 GCA_013399135.1 Heliornis fulica
CTCTCCAGGAGATCCCTGTCTGTTTTGTACCAGGGAGCCCAGAACTGGACAAAGGACTCCAGATGAGGCCTGACCAGGGCAGAGTAGAGGGGGAGGATCACTTCCTTCAACCTGCTGGCTACGCTGCTCTTAATACACCCCAGGAACCCATTCTATTTCTCTGCATGTGTGCATGCATGTGTGAGTGCATAAATTTGATTTAAATCATCTTTAAATGTTGTTCTTTTAATAAAAGAACAGGCAAGATAATCACGCAAGTCCTGTGTGCTAGCTTTTTCGCCTCCATAGAACAGATCAACCTTGTGGGTGCTGGTAGTTTACTGCAGGCAGGTGTGAGAAATGGTGGTTTGAAGGCTCAGCTTTTCATCTAAGACTTCTTGAAAACTATTTTCTCCCTATTATGCTCTTCTTTAATTTTCATAGAGTAGGGTAGCCTTTTATACCATGTATCACTCCTCACCACAGCACAAGTATGCAAGTATGAGGACATTTGAGGAACAAGATAATACTGCTTTTTACATGTAACGCTGCGTAATTCAACATCAAGTAGGAGAACAGCATAAAGTATTGGTAGACAAGAAAAAAACTATCAGGGAATCCCTTAGGTACAGTGAACTCCAGGACATGTTCTTCCTTAGTTTGCATAAGACAACTATATTTGCTTTGTCTCTCTCTGCTGTGGCAGGTGGAGGCACCCAGGGGATGTTTCGTGTGTTGCTGTGTTTCCAAACCTTTTCTTCAAGTGCATCTTTCAAATCTTTTTGTTATATTGATAACAACAAATGACAAACTGGGTGCATTGTGCATTAAAACCTCATTTTACCCAGAAGATTTGTGATGCACCTGCAGCCAGGCTGTTTTGGTTTTTACATCAGAAGGGCAAACGAGGAGCCTGTGCATCTTCTGAATGCCTGCTGAAGGAGAGTGCTACATGATGGTGTTGTGTTGTGGGCTGCTGAAGGTACTACTTCTGTTAAAGTCTGTAAAATATTATGGGACTCATTTCCAGAGGGACCAGTAGGAGGTTTCCTCAGAACACAGTCAGCTGGGAAAAGAAGTAAAGGATGTTTATATAATATGTATACATGATTGTGTGTATATATATGTATACATTTCTAAATCAAACTAAAGAACTCCCACTCTATTTTGCAGGAAGAGAGACCTGGAGCAGGGTCCTCAGTGTTCCTGTTTGGAGGACAAAGCACTAAGGGGAAATCAAGAGTGGGAAGCCAACTGGGCTCTGAGGGAGGTTGAGGTTGGTTTTTGTAGTGAGCAGATGGGGACTGTGGTGCTCGAGCATCTCAGGGGTGCAGACTTGGGCTGGTGAGAAAATTCTTCAGGGAGCCATGGGGCTAACGGTCTGCTCAGCAAGACCAGGCAAGCATGGCCCCAGAGTGACCTAGGTCCCCTCTTCCCAGACCCTTCAGGTCTGGGTCTCATTTGTTTGGATATCTGCACAGCGTGGCGAGGTGTGCTCTACACACTGCATCAGGATGATCTGGTTACACACTTTAGACTCCAGGAGAAGATTTGGAAGACCACTAGAGAGAATCATGGGCTGTTTTCTTGGACTGTTTTTTGTGAAGGTTTTTGCCTTTTGAATACCCAGATTTTCTGAAATAGTCATAATTTTCTGTAGTAAACCAACCTGAATGAAAGGCTACCATTGCAAATGTCAGTGCTACACCCAGCTGGGAAATCTACTATGCTATGACGTGCCCTTACTACAGCAGAGAGAGTGATTCTGAAGGGAACAATTAGCAATGGCTTGGGTATAACTGATGACAATGGGATTATATTTATTGTTATCTCCAAACAGAATGAGGTCCAAACCAATAAAGCATATTCATTGTGCCTTAAAGAGAAAATTTGATTTTAATGGAAAACAATGCTGGGAGAAATTCAACTGGGAGAAAGACTTTATTAACAGGAAAATCTGAATGATGATTGAGAATCATTGGATAATACTTAAGCGGATGCCTAAAAGGGCCACACCCAAGAAAGAAATCTGCAGTCATTAAATGATCTGCCGCAGAAGGGAAGTAAAACTTCTTATATATGTGTGTACTCAGACCCCAAGAGAAAACACAAAAGCCCTTCATGACAATACATATAAATTAGAGGATAGGTTTTGGATAAAATTGGTAAAAGGAGAAACAGGTCAAAAGGAGAACCATGACAAGCAGAGCTGAGGAAAATCATCTGTTGAGGAGTATTTTGTTGTATGTTTGGGATTTTATTTAAGTATTTCCAGAATATAGAGAATACTAACAATGACATGAGTCCATTACAAGATGGAAACAGTAAAGCTGCCAATAAGAAAAAAGTAAAAAGAAGGCTTATTCTGTAATATTTTTGTCCTATATCCAAGCGGGGAAGAAACCCTAATCATTTATTCATGTCAACCAACAGTGATCACATAGTTTTTGTTCTAGTTGTAACTAAAGAGGAGGTTAAACAGCAGATAATAAAGTCAGGCAAAGATCTGAATAACCTGTATCCAGCAGTCTCAAAAAAAATAACAGCCAAAGAAAATAAATCTTAGCACACTGGGAAAGTTCCAGATGCCTGGGAGAAAGCTAGCACGATAAATGGCATGCCACGGATGATTTGTAGACCTGTCAGCCTGATGCTGATCCCATGGATTTCAGTTGGTACTGCATAACATTTTTATTAGGCAACAAGGTAATGCAGAATCAACAGGGCACATGCCAGATGCACCAAAGATGGGCAAAGCTCTGGTCTCAAAATACTCTTGCACAAGGGTGTGTTCATTGTCTAAAGATGTTTCTGATAAATATGTTTCTGTGCGTTGTGGCAGAGAGAGCTGAGGGAGAAAGGAAACAAGGGGAAGTTAGAGGTCTTACACTGATGTTGATGGTCCTGAGACTATTTACAAAGAAAGCATAAAAATATGCTGGACTGGAAGATGTACCTGATAGAGAAAGGTGTAAAGGGAGCATCAAAGCAGAAGGTGTCCTGGTTGCAACTTATGTTAAAAGCTAACTGGAGAGACTGATACAGTCTGGCAGACTGAGACACAAAACAAGATCCAGTGGCTGGGATTTGAAATAAAATGTTAATTAAAAGTAATTGACTGTAAGAAAGTACTTCATCATTGGAACAAATCACAATGGAAAAAAGTGTTTATGCTGGAAGTTTTTCCAGAAAGATCTGTTTTATTCCAATCATTGTCTTTGGACCTGAAGCAGGAACTGATCTCAGTAAGTCCTGTGGTCCATGCAGAAAGGACATTGGTTTGAAGGTTCGTGGTGAGTCCTATCCTTAAAATCTATGACCTACAGAGAAATAAAAGCAGTGCTGCATGCTGAGGAACCAGTTCTATGCCAGGTGCCTGACAGAGGAGGCCCCACTCCTGGTGAAATAAGTGATTTTCAAATTGAGATGTTTCGTTCAAGAGTGAAAGTTATTTAGGGCTAGCATAACAGCTTGGCAGTTCAAGAAAACCACAGTGCGGTAATCTAATGAGAAAAATCAGTAAACAGTGCAGTGGGAGAAGGGTGGGTTTTCAAAGTCTTCAATATCTTCTTCAACACATCACATTCACATTCCCCTGGACTGGAAGAGATACTTCTTACTGCATAGATTAGATTCAGCCATTTGGGAAAACGGGACGGGGGAGGAAATATTACAGTGCTTTTCCTTGGTTCCTTTTCAAGTCATGGTATCTGTCTGAAAAAGCAAGTTGGCAGTTTCACCAATGCCCAATAACATTACTTAACCACTTTTTTGACCAAATCTAAAAAGAAAAAAGCTTTAGAAAGCAAGAGGCACTATGTAAGTTAAATGACAGCTAAGAGGAAGGCCGTCAGAGCTGTTGTCTGTAATGTCTCCTTCCTAAACTGGATCAAACTTGAAAAAACCCACCAGTGGGAGACATCTGTGGACTGTCAAAGATGGTGCAAAGGTTGGTGAAAATCTTTGTGGTCACAATGATTCATAGATACCAGCCAAATACAAACAAAAGCTTTTTCTTTTGTGACACACATAGTATTGTGGTTTGAATCACACAGAGCCCTATTGTTGGGTTATTTTATCTTATTCCTTTGTAAATTCAAGTGGAGAAATAGGCTTAAAGAGCTGCTGGGGCAGAGCCTGTCTTGTATGCAGATGAGTGAGGTGGCAACCTCAATGCAGTTTTCTAGAACCACTGGGGCTTTGGGTATTTGGGTGTTATAGAGCACACCCAAGTCCAAGCTACACCAGCAACTCTAATGGCAGACCTCATCTGGGATCTTAAACCAAGCTCTGGAGTCCTCTGGTTTGGGGGAACAGAATCAGCCCAATTGCTTCTTTTCACTAGTATTTATTTCTGTATTTTCTCAGAAAAATTGATGAATGGATATAACATGCAAATGAGCCACGCCTCTGAAGTAGCCCAGCAGCTGGGCTTGGACTCTCAGTCTGCCAAGCAGCTGCCCCTGGATCCCAGTCTTCCCAGGTACTGGCACCTGGGCATGCAGACCCCTGTGTCTGTGGCCCCACTCCAGGTACCTGAGATACAGACCCTCTTGCACACACACCTGCACACACACACTCAGGTTTCTCAATTGCCTCCCTTATCCTTTGGTCTGACTTACAGACCCTTGGGTCCCTCCAGGTTGCCTACAGACACCTCAACACATGGCTCCAAAGCCTCATATCCTACTCACCAGCTAGTCTGGCTTGGTATTTGATTGTGAACACACAGATTTACATGATAGACTCTGGTCTCTCCTTTCATGTATCCCCCTGACCCTGCTCCCACTTCAGCTGCTGCACTGAGCACCCACACATCCACAGATGCTGCACAGGGTCCTCCCCCTGGAAGAAGAGTTAAGAATAACTTTAAGTCAGGAGACAGAACAGACTGTGCTGACGAGGTGCAGGGCATGAACAGAGACGTGTACTACTGACCAGCTGCCTGTTTGCACTTGACTGGCCCCTTCTATTCCCTCACCCCTCTGTTGTCACTTGCTTGTTCCTTCCCAGACATCCTTGGTACCTCCCTTTCATAAATGTCCCATACTAAGTCTCATGCACTGCTGAAATGCCTTTCCCAGCACACTATTTCCCCACAGACAGTAATCCCCTCATCCTGTCAGCCTGCCAGGTGCTCCGAAGATCCTCTTCTGTTGACTCATCTCCATATCTGTGGGGCTGATGCTCTCTAACAACACCCTGCAAGGAGATGGGTGAGGATGGTCTGTTTTCTCTGATCAGGTTATTTATTGGGGTCCTCTGCCTGTCATTTGTATTGTGTGCCCCACAATGCCCTTTAAATACAGAAATAATGTGAATCCAGATACCACACCCAACTACCTCTGTGGCTAGTGGTACAGCTTTGGTGCCCGGCCACAGCAAAGAGCAGAGAAGAAAGAGAGCTGAACTGAAGCACAGCTGGAGAAATCTAAGTTAGAGAAAGTCACTATGGCACATAGAGCACCATTGGTCATCTCTGTGTCAGTAGCTTCTCACAGAGAGTACTGCTCAATTTGCTGCAATTTTGCCTCTTTGAAAATTTTACATTATGTCAAGAATCCTGACGCATGGGAAGTCCTGCAGCTGGTGTACATGAGTGTGGTGGGTTTGCAACGTGGCTTCTTTAAGAAGTGGCAAGAAAGTTTCTTAAGGGTCCAACAAAGCAAATCCCAGCTGGGTTCCCAAGGCCAAACTCCCAAACCCAGTTAGTGACAAGGGCCGGCCAGGCCAGTCAGCACCAGTCACAACACCTCTGGGAATCACATTTTAGAGAGAGAAAAACACAAACAGTTGCATTTTGCCACCAGAGAATGGAGTGAGAAGATGTAAGAAACCTTGCAGACACCAAGGTCAGTGAAGGGGGAGGAGAAGGTGCTGAGAGAATATTCCCTGCAGCCTGTGGAGAATACCATGGTGAAGTGGGTGTCCCCCTGCAGCCCATGGAGGATGAAGAGCCTCCACTTGAGGCACCTGGGTCGGGCAAGAGCCTACCATGGAGCAGGTAGAGGAATACAGAAGAATCTGTGACCTACATTGGAGCAAGCCCCTGNTGGGTGGGAACCCACGCTGGTGCAGGGAAAGGGTGAGACAAATGAAGTCTGCAAAGAAGGGGGAGGTGGGGGTGGGGGTGTTTTAAGAACTGCTTGTGCTTCTCATTATCTGACTCTGGTTTCTGTGTGTAGTGTAATAAATTAGAGAGTTTTCTTGCTTTTCTTCTGTGTCGAGTCTGTTTTGCCCGTGACACTAACTGTGGAATGATCTCTCCCTGTCCTTATCTCAACTCCAAAGCCTCTCAACAGATATTTTCTCCCTGTCCAGCTAAGAGGGGAGTGACAGAGCAGCTTTGGTGGGAGTCTGGCCTCCAGCCAGGGTCGAAACCACCACAGCGAGCCAATGTCAGGACAGGCAGTGACACTTCCCATGTCGCGTGCCACAGAAAGTGCACTCCTGAACACACCTGCAATATGCAATTCCCACCAACATCAGCAGGGCTCGTTTGCTGCATCTCCTGAAGCTTCTCTTTATTTAATAAATGAACAGGAGGCAGAAAGTGAGAGTGTTAATTTCCTCTCATTAATGTTGGACGGATACCTCCAGCATATTTCCTAATGCTGCCTCGACTCATCTGAAACGTTTAATCTGCTACAGCCAAATGCACAATTTTCAGATACTTCAGTGACAGAGATTGATGGCACGGTATCTCCCAGAGACAATGGAAGTTAAGTAAATAGC
Organism: Heliornis fulica; assembly: GCA_013399135.1. Lineage (NCBI taxonomy): Eukaryota > Metazoa > Chordata > Aves > Gruiformes > Heliornithidae > Heliornis > Heliornis fulica. The sequence continues at coordinate 252,100 of VXBZ01002129.1, forward strand.
TGGAGATTTTAAATTTACAGATAACAGGCAAGTGTAGCTAATATGTATAGATTATCAAGACTAAACCATTTTGAAAATCTTTTCACCAAAAATTAGGTCATATCTGGCAGAGGCAGCAATGAGATCTCTAGCCATGCTTGAGGTCAAATTGGAATTTGAGGCCTTTCATTGAAAGCCTGAGAGCCGTACCTGGCTTGGGTAGCTGATTTAGCATCCATCTCACTGCAGTAAAACAGTATGTCCTGGCTGAAAAGAGGAAAAGAAGGCGGCATGATGCTGATAGACCTTTCATCTACTATTTGATGTGCGCAGAGCCCTGTAAGTACTGTTCCAACTCACCACAATTCCCAGTTGTCCCTTGTTACCATAAATGATGACAAAGGATGATGTCATGACAGCATCACTTACACCAATGGGCTTCTGCCTTGACACTGACTTCTGTTATCCTGAGACAAGCTGGGCCTCCATACTTCTTGGTCTAGCTGAGACTGATCTAAGCTCCCCCTTCTTTGCCCTTGATAAACTAGCAGAAATAATCCAAGCTTCAACACTGAAACCCCTGTGGGGACTGACCAGAGACTCAGTCTGACCAGAATGATCATCCCATACTTGTGTGGGTCCTTCAGAAGGATACTCCATGTGCCAGTCTTTGATATAACCACAGTCACTGTAAACTTTTGTCATTGAAAGAGGTTGCATTGAACTCTTCTGATCTTACCTGTTTGGCTCCCTTTAACAGCCGCTTCCTCAAGCAGAACAGGGTGGCTGAAACTGAGAGTGAAAGGTTTCACAGGGTTGATGAATTTCAGTGTTTGGACTTGGCTTAGTTTATCTCATTTCTTATCCCCCCTCCCTCTCTCTCCACCTCTTTCCCTCTCTGGTCACAGAAGGAATTGTGGAGATGGTTGTAGTCTAAAGCTCTAGCCATCACCCAGAAGAAATCCCAGTTTGCTCTTTCTAGATGTTAGTAGCAGTTATTAATATTTACCTTTCCTGCAGTGGTTTTGGAGGGCTGACAGATGGTTTTGGAGTACTGTATTTACAGATCTTCCAAGGGTGGAGTACTTGTGTTATTTCACTAATGTGCTTGGCCTCTCCTGTGGCAACTCTAGCGGTTCTAATCTGTGGATGAAATGGAGCCCAAAAGCATGCATAAATTTTTTACCAGAGAGCTCCACAATATATTTAGGAGCTGGACTTTCCCTTTGCTGCACGCCAGTTAAGAACTACATGCTCATCATCTTTTCCACCTATTTCCCCTTCTGGTGTAGGCAGCATTTGGAATCCTTCATAAAAACATGTTATTTATACTTATGCAATATAAGGATTTGCTGTTGCAAACAACTTGCTTAGTGTTTACTGGCACCAACAAGAGCAAAACACCCAGTGGTAAATGGAAGCTCATTTCTCAAGCCAGCTTGGAGCTGAGGGTCTTTGTATTTGCTGCTTTCTAACCATGAAAATTATATGGAAGGTTCTGCAGGTATCAGCATTTTACTATAATCATTTCCATATAGCCAAATAGAGAAATTCAGGATTTTGGTTTCTACACCTAAATTTGCAGGTTTTTAGAACAAACTGAAAGACCTCTGAACAATATCCTCCTACATTTACATCTTGAAGTGTAAAGCTCTTGAGGGTGGTGACTCATAAAGCATTTCTTCCTTGCTCAGAGATCCAAACTTCCAAATGGAAACAAGGTCTGCAGTTCCAGTGAGGAAGCCGGCATGAGGGATGGTGGAGGTGTCAGGGCCCACAGCACATTACATGATGATGGATTGATGGAACCACATCAGTGAGCCCTGAGAGCTGTGTGGCTCTCTCTGGGTAAGATGAGATGGCAGGAATAGAGGAATGTCATTAGTTAACCCACCCATGGGGCAAGAGAGACCTCAAAACCAACAAGCAGCAGCCTGGAGGTGTCTGGAGGCTCACAGCTAAAGCCGGCAGGTGAACTTGGCTTCACAATGAAAAATCCCCAGCTGGTGGAAAGTCACCAAAGACCCCACCTGCTCCCCCACTTAAAGTCATGAGGTGCCATGCCACAATGCAAACAGAAACAAAGTCTAGCTCAACCTACAAGTTATATATTGGAAAAAAACCCCACAAGTCAGGCCTTGTTAATGCCACGTCGTTCCCTTTGCAGCTCCTGTTTTTTGTCTGGAAGAAATTACCCAAATCTAGATGTGTTATGAGCCAGAGCACCTGCCTCTGCCTTTTTTGTCACTAGCCCCATGATTACTTCAGCGGTAAAAACGAGTCCAAGGAGTAAGAAGGAGCAGTTAGCATTTCCTCCACAAATGCTAAAAGCAGCACCAAATGATGTGTATGAATCACCACATATACTCTTACACAAACTAGGATGAAAATGTAGGAGTCATACAAGCTGGGATAAGCCGTCATGCTCTGGGACATAATGCATCTCCTAAGTTCAGCAGAAACTGTTCCATGGGCAAGTTATAGCATAGCAGCACATTGCGTGGGGTTTGCACCTTTCTTCAAAGCATCTGCGCTAACAGCTGCCAGAGGCAGAAGACCAGATTGCAGAAAGCATTTGACTAACCTGAAATGGCAGTTCCTACCTCACTATAGGTTATATTCTGTATATTCTGCTCCTCTTTCGCTTTTTCTTTCACATGGCTGTCAGGGCACATTCATGTCCCTGCTATGAGAATGTATCAAGAATGTCACTCAAAGGCATGAGGTTTATATCCAGCGTTAAGTAACGAAATTGCCAGGTAATCAAATTGTCCCTCTAATGCTCATTTAATCAGAGTGATTTAACCCTCCTCTGAAGATCAGTGTAAGTGCAGCTCAGCCCATCCTTTGCACAGTGCCCTCATTCCTATAGGACAGTTTTGGACAAAGTTAATTTACCAGTGTTGAAAGCTGAATTTCTCCTATCTCATGCTCACATCTTATCTTCATTCCCTGTAGTCCCACATTTCCTTTTCTTATCAGCCCCCTCTCTTTATCACATTAACAGAGCATGCTGCCAATGAATTGGGATAGCCATCATTCTTTATGCAATCCCATAGGCAAGGTGTTAAGGGCTGACTTCCAAGGCTGCAATCTCAGAACTCTGGATCTTTGGGGAATGTTTATTCTCTCAAGCACATATATACGTATACATATATATTACATACATATATATATATATTTTTTTTTGGCAGATGTCCAAGATCAGACTGCACTTTTGACATACAACCCATGATAAAAGAGGTTGTGCTCAAGCTCTAGATCCCCTTGAAAGCAGAGCACTTAAACACTTCAAGGACTGACAGAAGGTCCAGGGTGTTGCATTTTTCTCATGTTTACTCTCCCCTCCACTCAGAGTCAGGCACTACATCTGTAGGGCAAAGAGTGGGATCTTCAACAGCCAGCAAGCCAAGAGGTACATAACAGAGACAATGGGGAAAGTTCTAGAGAACAGGGTGAATGCCTTTCACAGAGTCAGAGCTGGGTGCCTATGGATGCTGCCTCCAGTGAAAATGGTGCTGTCTGCCATTTTCTGCCATTATAATCTTAAACCAGATCTTTCTTAGGAAACATTAGTTGCAGAGGAGACTTTCCAGACAGGCTAGTAAATGCTTTCTGGGTTCGGGAGGAGCAGAGGGATTAGGAAACATGCAGGAGTTTACAGCCTTGAAGTGGAAGCAGGTTGCCCTTGCTTGCTTAAATGATTTGTGGATGAAGTCACAAATCAGCCACTGCTGAGATTTACAGAGCTTCCTCTGACTAAGCCTCATCTGCCCCATGTGTCTCACCACAGTTCCCTGTGCAAATCCTCCATAGACCCCCAGAACAGAACACCAGACCAAGGTCAGGATATCTCCAAATTCATCAAGGTAGGGCCTAAATGAACCTCATGCATCCTGGCAGCACTGTGATGTGTGTGTAGTACTGTGTGATGTGCAGCACCAGGAGCACAGGCTTCCTCCACCTGAGCACATGCTATATTGGGTGCCTCCTTCCCTTCACATGCGGTTGCAGGTTTCCTCCTGCATATGCTCAGCCTCCCACAGCTGGAAGCAGTAAGGGGTAGTTTTCTCTACGTTATATTGAAGTTTGAAAATTTTTAGTGCTCTGACCACTAGCAGGCCCACAATTATCTTTATTGGCTAGCTTGCTCCCTTCATGGTTGCAGCTTTCATCCTCCTGTGAGAAGATGCTTCCTGCAGAAGGAAAAGTCTCTTGTCATTTTATGACCTCACTGTCACGGCTGTCTGTCAACCACACACAAGACTGTGGGGAAAAAATAAAAAATAAAAAATTTCAGCATTGCTTCTGCCCATCAAGAGAAAGGGTTGTGCTTGCATTTTGACACGCTTGGTGAGGGAGGATTGATACAAACTATCTGAGTTTTTTTTATAGTGCCTATCACCAGAGTATCAAAGCACTGAAATAAAGTTAGTCCTGTTTGCCTCCCCATTGGTCTTATCACCAAAGGCCAATACTACTAGAGACCTCTGGTCTTCCATGTGGTATTTCTTAGAGGGTTTGTTTCATTAGATGGGCTGATCTGTAGCCAGCTCTGGGTTAGTCTGTAGCTTTGGGGTCAGATTCCAGGCTTTAATTAATACTGAGGATAAACACGCTGTTAAGTAAGAACTTTTTGCAAGCTGACTTCCACACTGTTTGTAAACGTGTTTTCTTAAATTAATTTGTCTCATGTAATGAGGCCACTGGTGCTTACAGAGGTCTGTGGACACTGCAAGTCTTGAAATTGAGGTCAAAATAACCCATAACAGGTGCAACTCATGTAGGAAACATCACAAAAATGGATTTGTAAAAGGTCTCTGATGTTTAGAAATAGCCAGCTGTGCCATTCTGAGTTGACTGACAGTTTTGTCCATGATCTATACAATAGCTACATTAGACCTTTTACAATTTGAATATATTTTTATGCTTTGGCACTCCCCAGACGCATTGAAACAAAACTTGTGGGTTTTTGCGTGTTGCGACAACTGGGTGCATGCTACTGTGGTCAGTTTTAATAGGTATTAATACAGTGAATAGCAAGCAAATTATAACTGTTTCACATTAGACATAATTTTACAGCAGACAATTTTATAAGGAGAATGGAATGAATCAAATACAGTAATTTGTATTAAAATATCTTTTACATTCCCTGTGTTCCAGTGGAACTGATGACAAGCCTAGAGAAGCATGCTAGGACAAACAGACCAGAAAATTAAATTCTTCTAGCTTTCATATGCCACAGCAGGAATAATTTGCCTTCTCTTTTTTTTTCCTTTTTTCTTTTTCTTTTTTTTTCTTTTCCCCTTTCTCAGCCTTTCTTCTCATTTTCATTTTTGGAGAGAGGATTACGATGCGATCTCACGTTCCCAAATCCTATCAAAAATAATTTTTTTTTTCGGTTTCATAGAACTGTGATCTGTTTTGTTTTTCAGGGGGCTAGACTCTAATGTGGTATGCGTGATAGACAGTGTTTGCTAGCATGTGAAGAAAGCCAAATGGTGAAAGTCAAAGTATCAGTCTCAGGACTTCGCATCTTTGGGGAATGTTTATTCTCTCGGTTAAACATATATACATCTATTTGCCAGATGTCCAAGATCAGGCTGCATTTTTGACATACAACCCCTGCTAAAAGAGGTTGTGCTCAAGCTCTAGATCCCACTGAGAAAAGAGGTCTTGAACCGGCAGGGTGCCCTAGGGCTGACGCGCTGGCAGCTTTGTGCCCCATTAGCCAGGAGATGCCTGCAAAGGATCCTTAGGGCCTCATGGCTGCTGGCAGCTGAGGAGCATCTGAGGTCAAGTCTTCCTTGGCATAAAGTGAAACTCCTTCAGCCAGGTTTTAGGTGCCCATACATTTAGTGTCTTGGCAGAGCCACCTACCTACCTATAACCAATGTCGAGGGAGATACAACCGGAATTCATCCCAAATGTTCGTTGGTATTCAAGACCAGTGGAAAGAATGGTGCCTGTCTGTCCATCAGCTACAAGGAGACCACAAGCAACAGTTTTGGCTAGATGTCTAACATTTTGATAGCTGCAGCAGAGGCCCAGGCTGTTGGCTGGCTGCTGCTGGGGCACAGACAGCCATTTACATGGGAAGCAAGGGGTAAAAGGAGCTCACCATGGTTTAGGTTTTGTTTTCAAGCACTTTCTTTACCTTGGAGCAGACACAGCCGCTTCACATCTCGGAGCCAGCTATAAATCAGAACAATTACTGCCTTCTCTACTAGATCTTTACCACTTGTAAAATAAGGACTATCAAAATATTTGTGATGGTTGTTACACAAGGCTGATGCGTGGTCATTAGTCAGTGTATGCAAAGGGCTGTGTGATTCATGGATCAAAGATGTGGAGCCTGTCTCTTTGGTTTAGAGATTTCTATTGCACTCATCACTCGCTCTGAAGTCCTGACCCTATAAACACTTCTGTATGGCTTTAACTTTTTGATGCGAGGCGTTTCATTGATGAGCTAAGGTCTGATACTACTCACTGCACAGTTACTTATTCCTACTCACTTTATTTATAAACCAGGACCATTTCTCAGAAGTTCAAAAGCTCAAAGCAGTGTATACACTTATGTGAGAAAACGCAGGTATGTTTCTATTTGAAGTGTTCTTATTTCTTTTTTTTTTAAGTTTTGTTTTTTAAAAAAGTGGAAAATTTGGAAATAAATAAGAAAAAAGCTACTGATCTTTCTTTGTTCTTCCTTTTCCTTTTTATTAATATTCATTAACTGTATTTCTATGGAGAAGGACTTAATATTTGTCCTACTGGTACTGGTGATATCTAGAGCTAAGTGGTGGGAAAGCTTAAAAAAAAAGATGTCACATTTCTTTTTCATAGTTTCTTGTTTATTTTTTCAGATGGACTCTGTGTGCCTATCTTTGAGAAACTGAAAGCCAGCAAAACAAAGCCTTGATAACTAAAATGTTTTTTCTCTTTAGAAAACTCACATCAGTGCTGCAAGGTTGTCAACTTTTAAGATTTTAACAGATGTATAAGGCAATGAGGCTGGTTTGGGGTTTTTTTATGAAGCCTCTCTTTATGTAGTCATGTCACTATAGGGAGAGTTGCATTTGAGGAGAAAAACATTGCAGGTGGACATAGGATCTGGAAAGAACACTCTAACTTTAGATTTTGTATAAAAGCAGCCTGAACTGTGCCTCAAAAGAGATTAGCTTCTTTTTTTTCAGCCAATCTCATTTGGGGGTTGGATCTCACAATTATTAAGTTCTTGAGCCTGTCAAAACTCAGGCTACATTGCTGCTTACTTCTTCACTACTCTTGTATTAGCCTAGGTTTGGGGACTGCTTACCAGAATTGATGCTTTCAGCTAGTGGTACAAGTTAAAGTTGCTTTTATGTGGTGTATCTCCTTAGGGGTCAAAATAGAAATAGCTCCCCGAGGAGGAATGGGGAGATGGAGCATGCTGATGCCCCCAGGCCTTTCACAGTCTGACTGAAAACACCTGCGGAGACCTGTTGCCTTCCCACGCATCTGGATGGGAAGGAGAGAAGGTGTGCCTGCTCTTTGGAGCCAGCCAGCTTTCCCTCTCCTTCTCTTTACCACAGATATGCAAGTCAGTTGCTCACAGAGGTTTCTGTACATTGAGTGTGGCCACGGAGAGGTCACACAGTTCTACTGGTCCCTGACATTGTTTCATGTTCAATGAAAATTACTACTTTTGTATTAGCATTCTATACTGGATTGTGAAGGGGATGAAATGACTTGTTCCCCTATTGTGAAAACAGAAGACCAAGATCTTTAATTGCCAGGTAAGACCCCTCAGAGATAATGGAAGGGTGGAAAGAAGCTTCAGATTTTTTGAGAGGATAAAACATGGATGCAGAAAGGCTGTGGCCTCGTCCTAGCCGTGCCACAACACTCTCCCAGAGCAATACAATCCCTTCTCCGCACCACAGTTGTTAAACAGCTGTAATTCAGTGATGGTCAATGATAGGACAAGGGGCAATGGCTGCCAAGGGGAGCATGGGAGGTTCCATGTGAACGCAAAGAAAAACTATTTCACAGTGAGAGTGACAGAGCTATGGGACAGGCTGCCCAGAGAGGTTGTGGAGTCTCCTTCTCTAGAGACATTCAAGACCAGTCTGGACATGTTCCTGTGTGGTCTAATCTAGATGATCCTGATCAGGCTGGGGGGTTGGACTAGATGATCTTTTGAGGTCCCTTCCAAGTCCTAATGTTCTGTAATTCAGTGATTCTGTGATGATAATAAGTTCTGCACATCTGTCTGCCCCATGAAGAATTGTGGACTGTCAGTATGATTAGCCCTGCTCCTATGCCAAGACCCATTCAATAATTAACAGGTAGAGCTACTTGGGGACTCTCCTTGCAAGACATGTAAGTAACACGTAGCCTTGAGGCTTTTCCCTGTGCTGTCTTCTAAGAAACTCTCATTTTCCACAGAGCAGGAAAATTTGCTCTTTCCTTGATCTTTTTGACATTTTCTTCTTTCAGAGAGTGTCAGCTCAGTTTGACCTATTCATGCTCTAACTTCAAGCCGTCAGCCAGGCCTCGACTGTCTCCTGTACTGAAAAAATTGCTGTACATCACTAATACATTGTTTACAATATGGCTTGGTTTATATATATGTTATACCATAACTAAGAGTTAATAATACCTAACAGTTATATATAGATTTTGCACGAGTGGTGAAAAATAGATGCCCTACAGGCACCATGTTTAAGTGTGAGGAGTGCTGACCTCAGTCGTACAAAAAGCAGGAACAGCTGAAGCAAAGTCAGTTTCACTCTGCCAATACCTTCTAGTGCCACCAGAGAGAGAGTTAGCCTTCCAAGGTCATTCCAGCTAAAGACTAGCAAAACCACCAAGCAGAACCATCACAAAAGTCGTGTAGAGTTGCCTCTCCCACCTCTTGGCAGCAATTGGGAAAGAGACAGTTCACCTTTGGCTAGATCCTACCCACCTCTGATGTGGTAATCTATCTGCATCTGCTTATTTTTAGTCTAGGCAGATGCTGTGGAGGAATCTGTGATGAATTCACACTCTTCCTCTGAGTCAATTTTCCAGGTATGTTCCCTTTGATGTTTATGCAGATGGTGAGACTCTCACGGCTGGAAGAATGTCACTACTTTTTCTGTGTATGTAGTGCATCTGCCAAAGATGAGAAGATGTGCTATCTAGTCAAGACACTTCTTGTGGTTTCCGTTCACTTGGCACAGTAGTTATGAAGATCATCACAGGTTTTCCCTTTCCTTTAATAGGTGTTATTGGATAGCAGGCATTGAAATGCTGGTGGAGTTCCTGGCTACAGTATGCACAGAAGAGCAACACAGACCATTCAGCATCTATGAGATGTGCATAAATCCACCAAGTTGCTCAAGCCATCCTGGAAAACAAAAAAAAATGTACAATGTGTGACACTATTCACAGTCACAGCCTTAAAGCTCTGTGCCACAAAGATGACAGTAGTGAATATCATGCTAAAATTTAACAAGCCAGAAAGAATAATCAACCCATGCTTACATAACACTTACATGAAAACTCCCTAAAAATATTTGGCATCATGGCTGCAGCTCTCCCTTGTCTAGAGGCATAGCCATATTCCAGCAATCCCAGGGCTGTTATGCCCCATCCCCCCATTCCCAACAAAGCAGCTGATAATAACCAAACCACATAATACCAGGTGGCAGTTTGTAGAAGGCTGAGTATCACCATAAGGTCTACTGCTATGAAACAAGGTCTCAGGAGGTGGCCTTTAAAGAACCCTGTGCTTTGGTGCCATGGTGTGCATGGAAAAAGAAAAGAGTAATAGGTAGAGGTGGGTTCAAAGGTGGGCACTCTTGGCAGCTGTCCAGGACTCCGAGGCAACAGGGCCCTGCTTGGTCCAGTTTAGCAGAGAGGCATCTAACAGGGAGCTGGAAAGAAGCATCCCATGTCCCCAAACTTTACACAGGTTCTCTGTGGATCTGAGACCACCTGTGGGACAAAACTGCTGTGACTCCAAACAGACCCAGAAAGGATGAATCCAAAATCTCTGCTGACCATCCCACACATTGCACTAAAGATACTCACTTCCATCTCTTTCATGCCGGTATTTTTACATCACCACATGGATACCCTTACACCACCAGTGCTTCCCAAGCCCAGGTTCTGGATGGAATCCAGAGCTGTTCAGAGCATGTCATCTTCTCATGCCATTCAAGACCCATTTGAATGGTTACTCCAAGTATTTGGGGGAAAAATGGACTAGATGGGCTATCTGGATTATGAAGTCGACACCGCTGCAGTTGTGTACAGCACGTCATTCAATTCAGTCAGTGTCACGTTTTAGCCCCAGTCCTCAGCTGAGCACCAGGCGGTCACTCACGCATTTTCCAGCTCCCACCCCAGTGGAGGGAGGGGGAAGTCGGAGGGGTTGAAGGGGGAGGAAAAAAAAAAGGGAAAACAAAGCAAACATTATGGGTTGGGATGAGGACAGTTCATTGGGAAAGCAAAGGGAGGAGAAATAAAAATAACAGGATTATATCAAAATACACAAGACTGGTGATACATGATGCAGTTTCTCACAACTCAAACTGTACAGCTCAGAGCCACCTCAAAGTCGGACTGTCCCCAAACTGCGCATCCTGGAGCCATGTGCTCCTCCCAACTAGTCCCCCTTTATGCTGAGCATGATATCATGGGATTGACGACCTGGATGAGGGAATAGAGTGCACAGTCAGCAAGTTTGCTGATGACACAAAGCTGGGAGGGGTGGCTGACACACCAGAAGGTTGTGCTGTCATTCAACAGGATTTAGACAGGTTGGAGAGCTGGGCAGGGAGAAATTGAATGAGATTGAACAAGGGCAAGTGTAGGGTATTGCATCTGGGGAGAAACAACCCCAGGTACCAGTATAGGTTGGGGACTGGCCTGTTAGAGAGCAGTGAAGTGAGAGGGACCTGGGGGTCCTGGTGGACAGCAGGATGACCGTGAGCCAACAATGTGCCTTCGTGGCCAGGAAGGCCAATGGCATCCTGAGGTGTATTAGAAGGGGGGTGGTTAGTAGGTCAAGAGAGGTCCTTCTCCTCCTCTACTTTGCCCTGTGTGAGACCGCATATGGAGTATTATGTCCAGTTCTGGGCCCCTCAGTTCAAGAAGGGCACAGAACTTGAGAGAGTCCAGCACAGGACCACCAAGATGATGAAGAGAGTGGAACACCTTCCTTATGAGAAAGGCTGAAGGAGATGGGTGTCCTTAGCTTGTAGGAGACTGAGGGGTAACCTCATTACCCCTCAGTGTGTATCTTCATCTATGCTGTATCTTCATCTGTGTTCCTAATTGCATTTGGTTCCTGAGAAATAAGAAGCAATAGTTGAATTAAGACCTGATTGGTCATTTCTGGAAACAAAAAATGATGGTGTCTTTTGACATTTATTTCATGTTTCCTCCTTTCCAATGGAGTTTCAGCTGTTACTTTGTTCCACTGAAGATCCTCCCTGAATTTTAATTCCTTCATTGCCTCTTCCCCTTTCATGGACCATGTTTCTCTTTTCTATGAAAAACACAAGCAGTGGTCAAGTTTCACAGAACGTTCCCAACAAGACCTGAATGAATTCCTGGTAGCCCACCTGCACAGAAGCAGATTTTATATATATGCAATGATGTTTCTTTGGAAACTCTTAAGTGCTATAAGAGTCCCAGTAAAATGATGCTATATGGGACATGATGTCAGACTCACATGTCTGATTTGTTCTTTAGTTCAGAGCTTCTATGTTTGAGGACATTCAAAAACCCGCATCCTTGGTACATGAGTACCTTTGGTTCCCTACATCTCCAAGGTGCTATATGTATTGTGGTGGGTTGCTACAGCTGCTGCTCTAAGTGCTGGAATAAAACCTCTGCTGGACTGAGTGCAAGTCAAAGCAGCCCCTGAACAGGCTTAACTCATTCAGCAGCCTGCTGTGGAATAGCTCTTAATGTTTCTTTTTACAGCTTGTCTTTTCCTCCACTTGGTCTGTACTTTCCCTTATTCCCCTGGCTCCATGTGGATCGTGATTTGATTGACCGCTGATCCATGCAGACTTCCTGGAAATATCCTTCAATCCTATGCATTAGGGAGAAAGATGTCTAAAAGAAGCCATGTGTGCTCAGTACCAGGCTCCTGGTATGAGCAGGGAGGAGGAGTCCACCTCTGAAAAAGCCCATCCTTGTGCAAGAGCCTGTCCCACCACATAGCCAGGCATGCAGGAGACATGGATTTACTTCACATGGACAACCCCTGCCCCAGGGTCTGGAGAGACCCTGGCTCTGCACATCTCTGCATATCTTCCCTGTAGCAGCCATGGGTGTCAGCAGTGGCAGAGGGTCCGCCAGCCTCGGTTATACTTTGGAGCAACATTTGTTAATGGTTTCTCAAGTTCAGCTTAGGCAAATGCCAATTTAGCATAATTCTATTTTCACAGGGGACAGATTAAACCAATAATAATAATAATAACAATGACACATATTAGGTGCAGCTGTTATGTGTTATTCCCCTAAGCAGGCTTGCACCGCTGTTGCTTAACGTAAGCCCTCATCCTACAAATCTCAGTATATTTTACACATGGGAATGTTTCCTCTAGAGTTGGTTGGAGCAGCTGAGATGTGCAAAGCTGGGTTTTACTACAAATACTTTCTGGACTGATCCCATAGTTTGAGTGACCCAACTTAGCCTAGTTTTTGCCCATACTTCAGAAAAAAAAATATTACCAAACATTGCTACAAACAGGGCCAAGGAACCTTCTATTAGTTTCCTGATCAAATTTCTATTAATAACTTAATGGTAATCATGGCCGGTAATCGTGTAAAATGAATGTAAAATGGTAATCAGTAAAATGAACTCCTTCACTTTAGAAATAGTCTTGCAAAAATCTCTTGATGATAGTTTGTGTCTCCTCTTAATGATATACAAATCTGAAAGACATTGTGCTTTAAAATTTAAAAGGAATGCAGTTTGTTGATTTTTTTTCTAAATCTAGAACCCAGTAGATTATTATCTAAAATATGGAAACAAAAAATAGGACCTGACAGTCAACCTTATAATATATAGCTGAATGCGGTGAATTTATATGCTGTGAAGTGACAGATTCCTCTCTATTTTTTTTGTTTGTTTGTTTGTATCAGTAATATGTAAAAAGTAAGAGAACAGAATCACAAAATTACAAGGTTGTAAAAGACCATTTAGATAATCAAGTCCAAAACACAACATAAGAAACCAGAAAAAAAAGAGAAAATGAGGACTACCACAGGAAAAATATGGGAAACCCTTTATCTCCTTTTAATTAAATGAATTTCCATTAATTTTTATGGTATAACTCACAGTTTTAAAAGTATTTGTAAATAGTCTGAGTTTCTGCACATCTAAATGCATTTTGCTGTACAACATAAATAACAGTTGCTTCATAGAGGAGCTGTGGCATTGAACTTTATAAATCAAGGAGAGGTCCTCACAGAGCAAGTATAACATAAAACATTTTACAGAAAGTGATTAATCTTTTCTTTAATCAGGCCTGAAGACTAAATAATTTAAGCTTCTAGTAGCTCAGGAAATTTTCAGGATGTTCCATAGACATTTGAGGACATGACCCTCAGCTGGATAACAGAGTTAGTTGTAGTTCATTGAGTCTCTTGTCTAGTGGTTGATGATGACTTCCATTATTTTTCCACATTTGTGATTTTTTTAATTCAATTTTCATATTTTCCTGTCATTGCATTGTTGTTTCTTTTTTTTGTTCTTAGTTTCTGCCTCCTTTGACTATGATGGAAAGAAGCAGTGAGCTATTGTGAGCACTGGCAGACGGGGGTGGTGGCTGGGGGTGAGGGGGAGGAGAACAGGGCACTCGTCATTGTCCAAATTTTTCAGACATGTCTTTCCCACTTAAAAACATTCCCATTTAACAACATAAAAACACATTTGCATTTAATATAGGGGGAAATCAGAGGAGAAAGTGAAGCAGATCTTGCTGTGACCTTAATAGATTGTGAAAAGGAAAAGGAAAAAAATGTATTTCCATGCTTCATGTAGCTGGAGGCCAAAGCCTCTGGCTGTTGCTACAAGAATAGTGTTAACAATATTAATAACAGGAGATGAGACAGATGATGGAACTGGGAATAAAGATTTAAGGAAAAATGACCATCTCTCTATTAGACTCAGTCACATACAGGTACAGAATGGTTAGTGTTGCAATTGTTTTGCAGCTGAAAGGCAAGAAACTAGCTGTTGTTGGATCACTGTGGGTACATCAACAGCAAAACAAAAAAAAAGTGGCTAAATTGTGCAAAATATACTGTGAAAACAGGAAGGAAGATCATGTAGGTGGAACCATATGGCATAAGCTTCTTCAGTAACTATCGAACATCCCTCTTCTGAGAATGAAGAGAGCTAGATATAGAGATGTTTTCCCATGAACTCAAAGTACTTGCTGAATATGAAACATGGAAAGAATCAAACTTGGTTGGTGCTGTGTCTTTGGTGGAGCTTTTTGTCTTCACATTCATGTGGGAAAGAGAAGGAGGAGAGAACAGAGCAGCTCAAAAAAAAAAAAAAGAAAGGATCTGGATAGAGTAAAAGGAAAAAGGGAATGGTAAAAAATAGGATAACGTTGTTACTCTCACTTGGGTTTGGACTTCCATTTCCTACAGGGAACAGAGGAGTTGCTCTACGCTGAACTATCTCAGTAATGGTTAACTGCAACACCAGCCACAGGCTTATCACAGGATCACAGAATGCTAGGAGTTGGAAGGGACCTCAAAAGATCATCTAGTCCAACCCTCCTGTCTGAGCAGGATCATCTAGATTAAATCACACTGGAATGCACCAGATTGGTCTTGAATGTCTCCAGAGAAGGAGACTCCACAACCTCTCTGGGCAGCCTGTTACAGTGCTCCATCACCTTCACAGTGAAAATGTTTTTCCTTACATTCACATGGAACTTCCTATGCTCCAGCTTAGACCCATTGCCCCTTGTCCTATCACTTACTGAGAAGAGTCTGGCTCCATCCTCCTTTACATATTTATGAACAATAATGAGGTCACCCCTCAGTCTCCACTTCTCCAAGCTGAAGAGTCCCAGCTCCCTCAGCCTTTCCTCATAAGGAACGTGTTCCACTCCATCATCTTGGCAGCCTTGCGCTGGACTCTTTCAAGGAGTTCTGTATCCTTCTTGAACTGAGGGATGCAGAAATGGACACATTATTCAAGGTGTGGTCTCACCAGGGCAGAGTAGAGGGGGAGGAGGACGTCTCTTGACCTACTAGCCACCCCCCTTCTCATACATGCCAGGATGCCATTGGTTTTCTTGGCCATGAGGCCACATTTTGGGCTCATGGTCATCCTGCTGTCCACCAGGGCCTCCAGGTCCCTCTCACCTGCACTGCTCTCCAACAGGCCAGTCCCCAACCTATACTGGTCTCTGGGGTTGTTCCGCCCCAGATACAATACCCTACACTTGCCCTTGTTAAATCTTATTAAATTTCTCCCTGCCCAGCTCTCCAACCTGTCTAAATCCTGATGAATGGCAGCACAACCTTCTGGTGTGACAGCCACCCCATGCAGTTTTATGATGGGGTGAGTGTTGAACAGCTCTAACTGAGAATGCCAGTGTTGGTACAATAGCCATGTAGGCCAGAAAATGGATTGAAGTAGCAGAATACACAAAGTTGCATAAACCTGGGCTCTGGTTGTGGAAAAAGGAAGGTAATTACACTTAATGATGCTGGTGTTGGAAGACAGACATGCAAAAGGAGAAGGGAAAGTGGCCAACCCAGGAAAAGGCTGGTCAAAGGGCATGTCAAGAGCATTGATTCAGCCATCTGACTCAGGAAAGGGAAACTTCACAGACATGTCACCCCCTGACACATCTTCTCCCAGTTCTTTCCTCAAGAATATCTGGATATCGATACCTTGCAGTTAGCTGGACAACCTGTGCTGTGTTGTCTGAATGCAACCCTAGCTCTCAGCCTCTGATGGCAACCTTCCCAGCTAAAACAATGGTCTTTTTCATTTTCCAGTGACGCAGACCCAGCAGACATATCAGACCATAACTGTTTTCTCTTTTGTGTGTGTATGTTATTAATCACCAGCCAGTGATTTTATTTTAAAAGACCATAACAAAGCAAGGGCCCATGGTAGCAGGAGCCCATTGTAGGAACTCTGGCATGGATGCACTTGAGCTGTACCAGACACCCATGTTCTTTGTAACCAGGGCTACTCCTGTATCAGCAAGGAGAGGAGATCTAAATGTAACCCCTGCACTTACACAGCAAGCCTTTCAGCTGACTAGTTTTTATCAGGTTTCTGCTTTCAGCAAGACCCAGGAAACTCAGGGAAAGCAAATATTTATAATCTTCTAATATTTCTTAGATTTTAATCTCTCACCTTTCCCTAAATTTCTGTTTTCTGCTCAAGAGATCAAACCCCTTGTAGGCTTTTCCATCCCTCTGCCTGGTCACAAAGACTACTCTCTGAGTTTGGAAAGAAAGATAGAAGTGACTGACGGCCCCAACTGGGGCACGCTGTCTGTGCTCTCGATACTGTTGGCTCAAAGGAAGCTGTTCCTCTCTACATAATAATTATATTGCCAAGCAAATTTGAATATGGAAGAAATTCCAACTGTCTGCAAAGAAAAAGGAAATCTGACTCCATAAAAATAATTATTTTCTTTCTAGTGGTGGAAATACCAGTGTTTTCAATAGATAGGAGCAATTTGTCCTCTGAGTACCACCATGAGGCTGTAGAGAAAGACCTGTCTTCCCAGTGCCGAGGGAAATGCTGTGCTTGGAGCATCCTCTGACTACATAAAATACAGCACGGCCCACAAGAAAAGATGTTTGAGTGATCATGGCACAGCACATTGAGGCCTCCATAAGGTCTCTTTGGCTGAAGACATAGCTTACATTTTCCGATAATGGCTAAGGTCACTCAGTCCCTCTGTTAAATCAAACTATTCTTGAGCATATCAGGTGTGATGGATCCACATGGTCACAGGACAAAAGCCCCACTGATGTGCAGCTATTCTCCTGGGAAAGTGGGTGTCTAAAACTGGCCAGATGAGTCATACTCTGAAGACACTGCCTGTCTCCCATGACTGTAATGACAGTGAAGTGCTCAGTCGCAGAGGTCCCCTCCAAGAGTACACCACGTCAGGTGAGACAAAGCTACCACTGGGTCTTGCAATCTCCTTTAGTTAGGGACATTGGAAACAGCAGCTCCATGGAAGGCTGGACCCTGGGCAGAAAAGCAAACACATGTCCAAAGGTGCCTGTGGGCCAGCCTGGGCATTGGGTGGTTCTTTGTGACAGGACAGGTTTTGGATCTGTGTGTGTGCAAAGTGCAGCTCTGAGAAGCATTGCAAGGAGGAGAAAGCAAAAGGGTGTGGGAGGTTTGTACCGGAGAACAATGAAACGTCTTTCTTTCAAAACCTGGTTGCCATAGAACAAAAAGCAGTTATCTCAAGTGTTTGGAAAGCAGAGTTTCTTCCTAATAAACACTTAGGATGGTGTTTATTCCCTGCTTAATAGACTCTCTGTGAGGCAGCAGACAATTCTAATAGTAGTCTTTCAAAATGACATATATTTTCCTGATCTGAGATCTCTAACATCTATTGAGACTGTCAGAGACTTAGAACATTACCAAATACAGCTGAAATTTTCCATGAGGTGGAAACTGGAAACATCTGATGATTTGCAAAAGTTCATTTCAGAATTTATCTTTTTTATTTTTTTAAATTATTTTCTTTCAGTTAATGCAATGTGTTTTTCATTTTTTAATACTTATTTACAGTATTTCACAATGTGCAATTAGAGATAGCATGTAATTACTTAATTGAAGTCTTCAATTATTTCAATTGTCTTTAAAAATCACAGAGAGGCAAGTGTTATTTAACATGCTTAAAATTTGATCTTTTCTATTTCAAAGTGTCTTCTGCTTTGATTTTTGATGTTGGCATAAATGCCATGAAATTATGTTAATAAATTTTAAAACTTGAAAATTAAATTCCTTCAAAACTGGATAAAGAAATTCTGATTTAATTTTCACTGTAAAAGTGATAATCTGATAACTTTTTGTATGGTATGAAAATCTATTTCTTTAAACTAAATTTATTTTTTTTAGAAAATAGCTGTTTTTAGCTATGTCTACTAAGAGGTAAACTGCTTGAGAAATAAAATCTGTACTGGTATTACTATGTTATAAGCACACTTCGGTGGGGTATGTAATGAATTTACTTTCAAAGTTCCCATGTCTTAATCTGGTGGATAGCAGAAAATCTGGTTGTGCAGAAAAGCAAAGAGAAGGTGGATCTTCACATGTGTCACCTTAATGGAGAAAAAGAACCATCTAATGGGACTAAATGAGCCCTGCAAAAGTGGTGTGCAAGGGGAAGGTAAATCAAGAGAGTCCAGTGGAGCTCCTGCACCTTTCAGATATGGTCTTCTGACTTTGGTGAATGACACAAGACAAAAAGGAGAAGGCGGAGGAGGAGAGCACCAAGGTCCAGGCACCACCCAGGACCTCCCTTGTCACACCTACACAAAATAAGCTTTATGGTTACTTGGGGTTGTGACTCCATGGGGAATGTATAAGCCCCCAAACACAACTCTGGCATTTAGACCTGGACACCTCCCCAGACAAGATAACATCTGCTGCTGCTGCTGCTAGATGATGATATTAGTTGAGCAGTTCAAGTGGTAGCAGGCTGTGAAAGTTTGAAGGCAGCTGTCAATGCATGACTGAAGGGGAGGGGTGGGGGGAGAATTGTTATAGCTGCACATAATAGCATTTATTTCTAGAAAGGGGGGTTGAGGGTTGTATTTTTCATTTAAACAAAACCATAGACATTAATTGCTGCCTGCAGTCAGGGCAGTGTATTAGAGGAATAGACTCGAGGAGCCTTTCTGTTGCAAAGAGGCCCCAGCCAGAAACACCGCAGACTGATTGTGGCCAGGAAACTTGCAAGTGTGTCAAAGCTGCCTTTTTCTCTGCACCACATTTCACGTCCGCAGCCTTACTGTGAAGAGAATTAAAAAAGTGCTCTGACAGCATGTAAAAACTCCAAAGTCAGCCCAACTCCACCACCCTGTCTCCATTCCATATGTGAGATAGTTTGTATTCATCCAGATGCTAGGGAAGTTGTCATATTTCCAACATATCAAACATGTGGATGCAACAGGCTCTGGATCACCTGTATGATCCTAAAGGTAGGGGAAATGCAGACCCGTGAGAGAGTCTGTGGGCACCTGGTGACTGTAAAACACAGAAGGTAAAGCAGGACTACAGGAGCAATCATTCAGGACACAGGTACCTCAGGAACCAAGTACGTTCAGTGTGGGCATCGTAGGCTACCAGCAAGGTGTTGAAGCCACCTCCTGTATTTCTCTGGGAAGGTTTTATACAATTCCCCAGCACCCAAAGCTGGCTATTTGGGCACTTTGCAACCCCCTAATCTCCCCAAACCTGGGCCTCTTAGTGAATCTGCCGTGTCTCCTCCTTTGAGTGTTCTGCTGGTATCCAGTTTTTGAGGGGCATTAGATGTTTTCACTGTGGGTTTGGGAGATTTTTGAAAGTCTAAGTCAACAGAACAATTCAGTGAAAAATAGAGCAATAGCTAATTTCTGCTGGAAGAAACGTGCAGAGGAATCTATGGCAAAAAACCCAGAAAGGTCTAGGACTTGTTCTCTCCAAAAAGGTTTTTTTTTTACCCCTTGACTTTTCAGGGTGGGGGTGGGGTGTGGATGACACACAGGGACAGGAGGGCAGGGGGAAAGATACAAAAATCTTCATGTCTGTTATTGCCACCTTCTCTATCTGTGGAAACTGTGGTATGCACAGGCACCAATTCTCCTCTCACTGATGTAAACCCAAAGCAAATCTGGTGGTTTTGAGCCAGCTGGTTAGATTTACCCAGCTGCCCCCTCCCCACGCCACCCCAACATCCCCGCAGTGCCCGAGGAGCTGGGCGAAGCGTTCAGATGAGGGCAGGAGGAGGGGAAAGCTGAGAGGGCTCAGTGTTGCTCTGTTATGAAGTGACGGATCGAGCCAGCCAGGCAGTGCCCTGGCCCTGCGCGCGATGATATTCATTTCACACAGCCCCTGCCTGTTCCAGCTGGAACGATAGGAGATGCAAACTTTGACTTCTGCGTTTGAAAGAGATATTGTTTGATGGAAGTGTGTGGGTGGCGAGTAAAACAAGCAGCTAAGTGTCAGCACAAGAAGCAAACATTCTCCTTCCCCCCCTTTCCTCCCCGATGTAGTTTTTGACGGAATGAGCATTGCTCCCAATTTTCCTTCCAAATAGGCATTGCACCCATCCCCATGGCAACTGTCATGCTCAAAAGATGTCCTGTCAGGAGCCATGAAAGGCCCAGAGACATTTGTATTAGATGGTCACAACCGTGCTGGCTAACGCTTGTTAACAAATACACGATGAGGCTGCATTCGTCAAAATGAAGAGCACAAACATTTGTGTTCTATTAAATAGAAAATAATAAGATTCGAATAGGAAGAAACCAAACTGGACTGTTTTTTTGTGTATACAGCTGTGTTATGAAGTAATACGGGGAACGTTAGTATGAATAATGATTGCACATGTGCATTCAATTTATTTCTTCTACTTCTTGTATGGTCTCCTTTAACCCTTTTTCTCTATAGGTTTTTCAGAAATCAAACACAGGTTTAACAGCTGGGCAAGACAGGGATTTCAAACGCTCCTTTCACACTACTGAGGTCCAAAAGCACTTCTTTATTTGAAGGCACTCTGGGTCATTGGGAAGTTGTGCTTTTGAAAAATGTTCACGTACTTGATGATTGAGCACATGAGTGTGGTGGTCTGATTTTTACCACGAAGAAGCAGCTCTCCAGTCTCTAAACAAGGCGAGTCATATCCTGAACTGCTGTGCATCCTCCTACCTTCCTCAGCTACAGGGAAATGGAGCTGATTTATCCCAGCTGAGGATCTGGCCTTGGGTGTGGGAGTAAAAAAAAAAAAACCCAAACAAAACAATAAAAAAAATTAAAAATAACAATAAGGAATCATGTTTCCAGCTCAGCTGAAAATCAAAAGTGAAAGTTCAGGAAGACAGCAGAGCCTCCTCCCACAGCAGCCTTTCTCCTGGCTCCCTGTCACCCAACATAATTTAGAGCAGTTCCTTCCACTCGCTGCTGCAAGTAAACAACAAAAGTGGACTGTGTTACACAGCCTGACAATGACAGTCTGTACTTGGCTTTACCGGCCACAAATGGCTGTGGTAGCTTTGCTTTCTCTGGTCAGCTTAACCTCACTCCTTTTCTTCCAAGAAGGAAAACAGAAAAAAAAAAAAAAAAAAAAAAAAAAAGAAAAAAGTGGAAAATTGGCCAGAGTCCTGGCTCGGGACCAACTGCCCAGTGTGCGTGTGTGTACCAGTGCCTGGATTGCCTCTGTCTTCGCTGCTCATAACTCTTCTTACTTATCATTTCCCTGTTTTAACCTCCTAGCTTCACAGGCAGCAGAAATAACCATCCCAGAGTCTGTATTTCAATCATAAGAGGCTTTTATTCCTACAAGGTCTAGTTTTGAAACTGTTTGAATGCTTAAATATTTGTGCCAGGACTTTCTTTTTGTCTGGGAAACTCCTATTATCTCCCTCAAACTTCCATCTCTCAGGCTGAACTAAGCCCCTTATCCCAGCCTGGACAAGAGGGAGGGGAGTCAGAAAATGGAATACATTTTTCTTTATAGATGTAATTGTAAAACAGGAATTTGCTACTCCATAAGTATGCATGTGTCCAGACCTGGAGTCCTGTAGGAAAACCAGCTTTCACTTAATTCTTTGAGTAGGTAGCAGTTCTTCTGGAGAAGTTTCATCATACTATACTCCCATATTCCTGTCCTTCATTTCCCCAAGCCTTCAGGATAAGACAACAACTAGAGGAGACTCTCCCCAATCCACTGCGTTCAAACACCAATGAATTCTGGATGACTACCAAAAAGCCCTGGCTTGAGTTCATCCCTGTTATTGCATCTCCCATGTGTTCTGTGCTGTGCTGTGCTGTCCGATGAAATGACAGGCCCTGTCCACCTGCATGGAGCACCTTCCACCTTCCTCAACACCTCCAGGCTCTGAAGAAACACAGCCTTGGAGCAAGGGAGGAATGTTTGCCCCCAGCACATGTTTTAAACTGGAAAATGCCTATTTGCTGGAACATAAATTTTTCTCACACCCAAGTCCTTTTCAGAAAAGCTTATGTTCAGAAGCTTCTGCCCAAACTTCCCTCCAAAGAGAAAGAAGGCAACTCCCATGGAAGTGTCTCTCTTCACTCAGTTGGGTTTTCAGAGACTTTGCTGAAGTTACGGCCCCAAACCCTAAGAACAGGGATCTAAGCAGTGTCTGCACCCTTTTAGGCTTGTATTTCAAGAAATTACTAGCTCTTCCTCTGCAAGTGGTAAAATCTGTCTCCCTTTGAATACTTTCAAAAAAAAAAAAAAAAGAAAAAAGAAAAAACAAGTGTTTGCAATGCACAGGAATAAGGATTTTCTTTTAAAAAAAGAAAATCAACACCCTTTTTAGTGAAACAAAATTCTCTGTTTATCACCTTTATTTCTTTTATCCAGCAGCTTCAAAGAAAACAAACCAATATTCCATATTCCCATATGGGGTTTGATTTTCTTTCTGATTAGCTTACGTACCTAATATGTGTTACAATATGTGTTTCAAACAATTCTTGTCATATTCATGAGTTAAAGTCACAATAATGGATGTCACTTTTAATGCCAAAGTTTAGGAATAGACCATATTTCCCAGCCTCTATCCATATAAAAGATTCCAAGGTTTGGTGATCTTACATTTGACATATATATATTTGCTCAGCTCGGGGTATTGCTTTAGTTAACCTTGGAGTCCTTGCAGTCTCCAAGCCTGGATACAGAAACATCTTTGAATGAAGTTGCTGGGATAAAATCAGGCCTCATTTTTTTGTGTCTTGGTTGTTCCTCAGTTGGACAGCATGGTAAATGGCAGGAGGCATCACCACGCAGGAAATGTGGTCCATGAACGTCTTCAGCAGTAGGAGCTACTGTAGGTTTGTCAGACTCAATCTTTCTCCTTTGCAATGTTTTTCTGCAGTGTCTAAAAGGAAGTCTTTAAACTCCGAAGAAGGAGAAATAGAAACATATGACAAAGGAGGATTACAGAGATACTTTTGGGTGTGTAGGACTACAGTTAGGAAAGACAGAGTCCTCCTGAAGGGTGATGAGGAAAGGCTTCCATAGGTATTAGCTGTCAGCAACAAAACAAAAACCAGGGAAAATGTGGGCCAACTGCTGAATGTGGCCAGAGAGCTGGTGACAAAAGACATGGAAAAAGATCAGGACTCTCAAATCTTTCCTTCTCCTTTTCTTTACTGGTAAGATATGCCTTCAAGAATCCCGGAACATCTGGAGCAAAGAACTTGCCTTGGTCAAGAAGAATCAGATTATGGAACATTTAGACAAAACAAACCTGTGGAACCTGAAAAGATCCACCCATGAGTGACAAGGGAGCTGGTGAATGTCATTGGGAAGCCACTCCTGATGATCACTGAAAAGTAGTTACAGATTCACAGAATCTACAGTAGGGTTGGGAAAGAACCTCTGGAGATCACTTAGTCCAACTCTGCTGATTAAACAGGGTCACCTAGAGCAGGTTGCATGGGATTGCTTCCAGGTGGGTTTTGAGTTATATCCAGAGAAGGAGACTACAACCTCTCTGGGCAACCTGTTCCAGTGCTCTGTTACCCTCAAAGCAAAGAAATTTTTCCTCATATTTAAATGGAACTTCCTGTCTTCCAGTGAGTGCTAGTTGTCCCTGGTCCTGTTGCTGAGCACCACTGAAAAGAGTCTGGCCCCATCTTCTTGAGATTTAGATGTTTCAAAACGTTGTTGAGATCCCCTCTCAGTCTTCTCTTCTTCAGATTAAACAACCCCATCTCTTTCAGCCTTTCCTTATACAAGAGATGCACCAGTCTCCATATTACCTTTGTAGCCCTGCACTGGAGTCACTACAGCATATTTTGTCTTTCTAATGGGGATGATGGAGGCTCCTTAGGACTGGAGAAAAAGCAAATGTCACTCCTTTCTTCAAGAAAAGCATGAAAGAAGCACCAGAGAGCTACAAGCCAGTCAGCCTCAACTCACCACGCATCTTACTGAAACTTTGGTACTTAATTGTAAATAGAACATTTAATCTTACTTTTATTGAACTGTTCATAAATTATTCCATTCCAGTCTGTGCCACAAAAAGCTCTTTTTTAATTAAATAGCTGAGTCTATCACAGAGGAGGAGAATGTGAATAAGCCCCACCCCCTGCTTTCATTTTTGTCCAAGACAAGAACAACAAGGAGGAAGAGGAAAAGATGCATCTAGTAAGTGTCAGGCTGAAAGCAAAGCAAAAGGAAGCCCTTTTGTGTGTGATAAAGCTGAGGATGCCCTTCATGCAAGAAGATGATAAAAGTTCAGGAGACAAATCTTATGAGTACAACTTGATAGAAAGACACCAACTCCAGAACAGAAAGTCTCTGAGCCATGACTCCTTGAAGACTCAAGAATATTCTGGGGAAGAATCAACATTTGTTTGCTGTTTGATATTTGGTACAGGAAGCCTGGTTACTAGCAAAACACATCTTTGATCTTATCTTCCCAGGGAGGTAGGAAGTGGGATTTCTGACTAGCTGCAAAATTTTTCTTCCACATGAATACTTTTTGCCCACTTGTTCTATACTTACCTTCTTCGGAGAAAAAAAAAAAACCAAAAAACCCCAAAACTAAAACAAAACAAAAATACCCCACATATTTGAGGGACAGTTATTACAAAAGATTTGACCTTTTTTTAGAGAAAAGCCCTCACCTTTGTTAGATTTCATTTTCATTTTCAATGAAGCAAAGAAGAGAAACTTCAGTCAAAATCCTTTAAAGAAGGTGGTAACAGGAAAAAACACCTTTTCTTCTTTTCAGACTAACACTTTTGTCCTCTTAGTTATTTCTACAGAGTGAACCTTGCTTTATGTAGCAACCCAAACAGATTCAGTTCAATAGCTAAGCATAACTTACAGGCATGGGTTTGTACTCTTTAAGCCTGTGATCTGGAAGAATTTAAGTCAGGTGTACCCTCAGCTTTTGGGAGAAGTTTTATCCATTTTCCTCAGGGGACTGAGAGAGGCCAAAAGTATGTAAATTACTTAGCTGGGGTCAGAATCTAGTTTGGAGTTGTCATATTTAATTTTTAATGTCCTTGGCTTTTCCTATTGGCATGAGAATCACAATGCCTTACTGTTTTGGAAAGTTATTTTCTTATTATTTTAATGTAAACCTTAAAAAAAAACAATATGATTAATCATTCCAGGACTTTGTATGAAAATTCTTAGGATCAAAGAATCACAGAACGTAGGAGTTGGAAGGTAACTCAAAAGATCATCTAGTCCAACCTCCCTGCCTGAGCAGGATCATCTAGATTAAATCATACAAGAATGCACGAGATTGGTCTTGTATGTCTCCAGAGAAGGAGACTCCACAACCACTCTGGGCAGCCTGTTTCAGTGATCTGTCACCCTCACAGTGAAATAGTTTTCCCTTACATTCACATGGAAGTTCCTATGCTCCAGCTTGGACCCATTGCCCCTTTTCCTATCACTAGCCCCCACTGAGGAGAGCCTGGCTCCATCCTCCTGGCACTCACGCTCTACATATTTATAAACGTTAATGAGCTCCCCTCTCAGTATCCTCTTCTCCAAGCTGAAGAGACACAGCTCCCTCAGCCTGCCCTCATAAGGAACGTGTTCCACTCCATCATCTTGGTTAAGATGAAGGTATCTTTACAGTTAATTCAATATTTAGCAACTACAGTGTGAAGATACATATTTACGAGCTCTATAAAATGATGATTATTTTTCCAGGACACTGGAATGTTGTTTAAGATCTGTTACAATCCAATAGAAAGTACTTGTTCGTGGAGATTTCACATCATGACGTATTGAGCTATTTATTTTTATGCTATCACTGGCGAGTAGCAAGTTTGCAAGATTTAGGCTGTCATGAATGTTTCTTGAGGAACCGCCTTGGATGAAAGTAATTTTTCTAAATTAAATAAATATGTTGTTTCTGATTTTCCAAAATACCCAAAGGAACTAACTCCCATTCTAGATCAATAGCCTGCAAAATTTCACTTTGGCATATGATGACACTTTTTCCTCAGTGAAGTTCAAAATACCTCTGGAAGCAAAGAAACCCTCTGCAGAAGATCTGATCCTGCAAACTTCACCCTCTCCAGGCAAGTCTTCCACTGATTTTAACCGGGCTGTTTATCTAAATTGTCATGTTAGCTCAGCATCAGGATGGAGCACTATGCACAGGTGTCTGTACAGCCAAAAATAGTTTGTAATTAAAGCACATAACTGATGTCTTCCAGGATATTTTAATTTTTAAAAGGGCATGAAGGTTTTCTATTTTTTTTAGAAAAGGAAAATTCCAACCCTCTAGCAGTAAGGAATTTTGAGGGTCAAATTCTGAATCATTTTAGACATGATCCCCAAATCCTTTTCTGCGTTGTTGGTTTGTGTTCAGGACTCAGGAAGGGAAAGGGTAGGAAGTAAAATCTTTTGAAGGCTCTGGCCTCCCAGAAGACATTAGTTCAAATTGTGCTGGGAGCCACGTGTACAGCAAAACACCGTGGACACATTTTCAGGCTGTTGCTGGGACCGTCTCAAACGCACTCCTTTAGGAATCGAGGGAGAGAATCCCATGGAGATACAGGTTTAGATGAGCTCTTATGGTTAATGTCTTTGTTATAGAAGTGGGACAACAGTGTCTCAGAGCTTTGATCTCCCCAGTACCATAGGGCATTAGAAATGCCAAGGCACGGATATGCATACACCAGCCCTGAGCAAATTCAACTATCATGTAAAACCATACAATAGCAGTGAGGAGCCAAAGACCAAGTGGGTTTAACGATGTTTATGACCTCACTGTATCCTTGCAGTTGGACATCATTTTGGCTCAAATTTCTCTGCAGGCAGGGCTTTGTCTTGCATATGATACACTTTGTGTTAGCCTTGGCAAGAGCTACGCATCTCTCCTCTCAGTTCTCTGCCAGAAAGGTAAATTGGGATGTGCAGGAAGACTTGGGTCTGCTCCACAAAGTGTTATCCGTAGAAATAGAGAGTCATACAGTGTGCCCAGAAAGGCTATTAGATCATCAGGGCAAATTCTCCAGAATAGAATAGGCTATGGTTTTCTTTGTTTGGTTGAGGTTTTTTTAAATCAAGTTGCTTCCATATCATGCTGTCTACCTGGAGTTTCCCTGGATCACAGTCTTGCATATAGATAGTCTTGAAGTGAAGACTTTTGGTCCAATAAATTCTTTGGTTTTTCAAAAGTTTTGCTTTATTTCTCTTTTTAATTCGTTTTATTTTTCTCTCCATTGCTCCTCACAGCATTTTTCCACTTTAGTGTCAGTATCTCAAAGCATTTGTGGCATATTCAAGTTACCTTTTCTTCCTCTATCTGATCAGATTTTCAGGTCTTGTGCTGCACAAGTACAAGAGTAATATAATAATGATTTAATTATCCCCCCTCCCCCCCAGCATTAGAATATTTTCCCTGGCTTATTTTTTGTATCTTCTTCAGTTTTTCAACTTATTTTTATAAATACGGGATGACCAGAACTGTACATAATGTTCCAACATCTGTGTCCCTGCAGCTATGTACAAATGTAAAATTATATCCGCATTTCCACTGGTTACTCCTCTCTTTTTACAATTAGGGTTTGTTTTAGCTTCAGGACTGCAGTAGGAACACTAATGAACTCCTTGCCAGAGACTCCCAAGTCCTTCTCAGAGACAATGTCTTCCTTAGCCCAGGACACTGTGTCCATCCTCGTCTTCCTCAGTCTTCCATGCAGTTTTCTGGCTGTTGCCTGAGTAAAGCACATAATTTTAGCATGTTAAGTCCATATAATTTCATACATCTACCCTGCCCTCATCATTACATGCCACTTTATCAGGTTTTATGGTAAGACATTTTCAGCGGTAATTTATGATCCCCTATAGATTACCAACGGAAATAAGGGCTAGAATCATCGGCAGTACTAATTTGCACAAATTTCTCTTGAAAACTTTTACTTTAACATGTGAAATGCGATTTCAAGATCTGCCAATTATACAGGTCTTCACCTACTCCAGAGCAATGCTACATAGGTTTGATATTAATCCAAGTAGTATTCTGTAAGTGTTTTACATCAGTGTAAGTACCTTTCATCAATGAGCCATCATCAGACAATGAAACCTGTTTAATGTGGTTTGGGTTTTATTTTAAGCCATCTTGACTGGCAATATTTTCTCAATAGTTATTTCCAGAATTTTTTTAAACCTTTTTTTTTTTTTTAAACCCTTCTGAAAAATAGAAATTTAAATAGACCAATGTATTTTCTGAAATTGTGTTATTTTTCTCAAATTATTTCAGCTGAAAATGAGTGTATCTATTTATATATGGACAAAAGAAAAACTTGGAGAAAAGTTGAAATTTAAAAGTTGAAATTGGGTTGAAATTTAAAAAATGGAATATTTAAATTTTTTAGTCTGAAATACCTAATTTCAAAATTGAATACCAAATATTTCTTTTGGGGTCAAATATTTCTTTTTGGGTCAGATAAAGCTATTTTTTTGGTTTGGGTTTTTGGGTTTTTAGCAAGATGACGATGATCATCAATCTAGAACAATTTAAAGAATGGAATTACAAATGGATTAGGAAAGACTTTTATTCACAGCTGCTTCCTTTACTGTTGAATGGCATTTCATCTTCTCCTAAAACTTCTGTCAAACATCTGTCTCCTAAAAAACTGTCAAATGAGAGAACCTCTTATTGCTTATGTTTGTAATTACTGATTTGCTTTCATGAATCCTGGCAAAGAGTCAGCATCTCCTCAGTTATCTGAAATTATTCTGGTATACAAAATTCTCTTAGGCATCTCTTGTATATAACACCAATATGCCACAGGTCACCTCAGATAAATCTTCCTCTGGGAGAAGTTGATTGTAATAGTTTCCATGAATAAATTGCTTTGTAATACTCGTGAGAGCAGCATGTGCCAACTTCTGCTGATTGTGAAAGGTCTCATGGAACGATTTGTTTGGAACGTCACTTGCTATGTCTTTATTAGAAATTCTGCCATCTCTGAACACTGAAATTCCTGTATCACTCATAGGCTTTCTTTTCTTTCACAATCCATCCATACAGCTCTCTAATGGAATGACAGGTATTTAATAGACACGTTTATTTCCTTATGCCTTTACTTTCCTTATTGCTCTTCTGCATTGCCGCATTTTGTGTCTGCATCATCTTTTTCTGCCATATCTTATATATTGTCAGTATTGATGTTTTATCACAGATACCTTTCCCCTTTCCTTTCTTTTTTTTGTGGAACTGAAGTGATTTTGCCCATGCAGTAAATGTCTTCTAAAAAGCTTTGTTTCACACTAAGCTTTTTTTCTGGCTTTTCTTTCTGATCTCTGATGTCTGCAAGGACCTGTCTCCACACATAATTACAACTGTCCTACTACTTATTCTGTGTTATATTAAGCATCATTTGCCTGAAACACCCAAACCCAAAGCTTTCTAATACTACTGGCATAACCACATATAAAGCACATGGAGTTTACAAATTCAGAATGCTTGAGATAAAAATGCAAGGTATGAGAAGGACATACTCATTTCAAAGTTAATTCTCTTCATCTCAGTCCTCAGCAATGATGATTTTGGTTTTTTGCCTGAGCATGTATTATTTAAGGAACACATTGCAGTTATTTAGGAACCCATCCCCATTCTATGCCCAGTCCTGTCCCCTCGCACTGTCGTGCTGACTGGTGGGATTTACAGCCACAGGCACGACTGTACAACCCGCGATCACGCCGCTGTTGGGTTTGGGCACTGCTGAACATGCCTCTGGCATGGGAGAATGCAGCTAGGCTGAGAGCACGCTACAAAAAAGAGGAGTGGTGCTTATGAAGTGTGATCTAATGGCAGAGAGGAAGAGCACTGGAACAAAAGCTAACTTTATTGGAACTGGTGGGGAAAGCCCTATTCTATGGAGCTGAGTGTGTAAATGGTGGTTAAAGTAACCGCTAACAAGGAGGATCTTAGTACTTAAATAATGGGATCATGGGGTCATATGAAATCCCCTCTAAGAAGGCAGACTCTTAATATAAATCATGGGAGCATAATCTCTCCAAAAAGCACAAATAACAAAGAGGGCTTAGTACATAGATGGTGGGACCACAGGTCACTCAAGTTTAAGTCCCCTCTAAAAAAGGGGGATTCAATACCTAAATACTGAGAGAGAACAGTGTCGTTCTCTCATCATAACAATAAGGAAATTATTTTAAGATGGAAAAAACATCCCCTTTTGCTCCTCTGTGGAAGTCTGTCATTACTACTGTGACATGCATATCCAGGCACATGCACAGCAAGAACTGCCATGCCCACACCAAGAGGCTGCCTGAAATGTTACAGTATAATTAACTTCCTTCCCTATGTTTGAAGATGTGTCCTTCTCTCCAGGACTTGGGAGTCCTGGTGGACAGCAAGATGACGATGAGTCAACAATGTAACTTTGTGGCCAAGAGGGCCAAAGGAATCCTGGGATGTATTAGAAAGAGGGTGGTTAGTTAGTCAAGAGAGGTCCTCCTCTCCCTCTACTCTGTCCTGATGAGACCTCACCTGGAGTATTGTGTCCAGTTCTGGGCCCCTCAGTTCCAGAAAGACACACAACTCCTTGAGAGAGTCCAGTGCAGGGCCACCAAGATGATGGAGTGGAACACCTTCCTTATGTGGACAGGCTGAGGGAGATGGGTCTCTTCAGCTTGGAGAAAAGGAGACTCACATAGGAAGCATAGGTTGTGGAGTCTCCTTCTCTGGAGACATTCAAGACCAATCTGGACGTGTTCCTATGTGATTTAGTCTAGGTGATCCTGCTCAGGCAGGAGGGTTGGACTAGATGATCTTTCAAGGTCCCTTCCAAGTCCTAATGTTCTGTGATTCTGTGATTCTGTGTCAGCTTTTATTTAGTCTCAAAGACTACTGGCTGCCTGGCCCAAGGCAGAGGAACTCTCAGAGCCTTCTCAGGACCATCTGGAGACAACATATGGCTTCCTGGTGTGATGCATGCAGGCAGGCACAGCAGGAAAAAAAAAAAAACAGCTGAATGGGACATGGAAGGAGATGTGGCCTTCCCACAGTATTTGTTTAAAACTAGCCATCCATTCCCTAGACAGCAGGTCAAAGCTCTGGTGTGGAGGTGCCATTTCTAAAAGTGGAACAGATTCTACACAACTCCTACACACTATGGGAAAAGCTGCAAGGTGGCATTAAGTGAAGCTTGTTCTTCCAGGAAGCCATGAAACCCTGGGGACTTGGTCCTGGCCCAGGCAATGCTCTCAAGATCCTCTGGAGGGCTGTGCAAACCACTGAGCTCTGGGTCTGAACCGATCCAGAGCATTTCTTCAGAGAGCTCCAGCTTGTTTTGAGATTGCATTTGCAAGAGCAAAGGGCTCCGGTTTTCTCCTGCGAACCATCCTGCTGTGCAGATGATCACTTCGAAGCGAGAGAGCACTAATACTAAATTTGCAACATGTGATAATGTAAGAATCAGATTTCACATTAATACGCTCTCATAAAATGAAGTGTAAGTGTTTTATTGCGTGTTCACAGGCAAAACATTTTATTACATTGTTACACATGATGCAGTCATGTCCACAGCCATATGCTGCACTTAGGGGGAAAAGAAAATACATCTCACTATGTACATACATACATCTTCAACATAAACGGGCCCGCTTACAGAGATATAAATCCCATTGAGGAGCACAAGTTCTGACAGGTCTTTTATCTCTCCTGCTCAGAAGTACATCTGCCTGGTTGTTGTGTGAAATCCAGCTACTAGTTCACCCCCCACAGTGGGAAGAGTAAGAGTGAGAAAACTCCTGGGCTGAGATAAAGACAGTTTAATAGGCAAAAGCCATGGCTAAAGTCATGCACACATGAAAAACAAGATGAGGAATTCCTTCACCCCTTCCCATCGGCAGGTAGTGGCAATGGCAGTTCAGCCATCTCCAGGAAAGAGATGACACACATTAACAGTGACTTGGGAAGACAGACACCATCACTCTGAACATCCCACATTTTTCTTCTGCTTTCCCCAGCTTGATATGCTGAGCTTGACGTCACATGGTATGGAATATCCCTGTGGAATATCTGGGGTCAGCTGTCCTGGCTGTGTCCACTCCCTACACCTTGTGCACCTCTAGCCTCCTTGCTGGTGGGGTGAGGAGCCTTGCCTCTGTGTAAGCACTGCTCAGCAATAACAAAAACATCTCTACATTATTCACAGTTTCCAGCAGAAATCCTAAGCACATCCCCATGCCAGCTACTGTGAGAAACATTAACACTATTCCAGCCAAAACCAGCACACTGGTGTAAGAGCAGAGGAATGTCTTTTGTCTTGAACAGAAGGTGCATTGGCATAACTCAGAGTAAAATCCTTCTCTGTGCTTAACGGGGCTCCATGTCATTTGGATTACATGTCTACATCTATTTCTGATAAAACTGTTATCTTGGCTTAGTTGGACAGACACTGCAGAAGATAACTCAAAGGTTTTCATCATTAAAATAATGTTGACTCACGCTTTGACCAGATAACAGGTTTGCAGAATTTTGGTAAAATAGTAATAATAACATTTGTATATGCATGTATATGGAGCGACCATATATATATGTGCACTCACAATGTTATTTACATACTCTTCAAATCTATGCTTCCTAAAGGAGACTTAATTAATATCCTAAATGCCGGGAACCTGTGAAAACCCAGGCCACACACAAACTTATTAGATTTCTAGAGCTGGCTGAGGCCTGATCCTAAATACACTGAAATCAAGAGCAAAATACTCAGTGACTTCCCAAGTACAGAATCAGGCCTGTGCTACAACCACAGATGAAATATTTGCATAAGATTCACTGGAGCAGAAAAAAAAGAGTGTTGGGATGTCTGTGTGGGGGGCAAATTTTCAAGTTAACTCCATGGTCACAGCAAAAAATATTGTTCCAGTTCAAGAAAGGGAAAATGCAGACTTTGGTCTGCTGTGCAAGTGTGTGTGTAGCATCTCAGGGTGTCAGTCCTCACAGCCACTTTAGCTGAGGTTTCCAGATGCTTAAGAGTTAAGGTAAGTGTTTAAGTATTTTGGATGGAGACTAATTACTGCTGTCTTACACATGCATGTGGGTACAAGGGTTTATTACATGATTAATGACACGATAAGGGGCACTAACTTAACATCCTGGGTTTACTTCAGCATAATTTTTCATTTTCATTATATCCCATGTTTTCTGTGCTTGTGATCAATCCTTGCAAGCTTTTGAAAAGACAGATTTTCCCTAGGAGTCATCAGTGTGGCTCTGGGCTTTTCTACTCCTCCAGAGCAGTTTAAGTTGCTAAAGCCCTAAAGAAGTCACAGAGTTGCCCAGACCAGTGTCATATGTTGGATGGAACTTTGCTTTTTCCCCTTTAAAGAAAACACAATTTTGGACCTGGATTTGGTTGTGTGTCAGATAGGTGAACTGATTCTGCTCATTTTGCCCCTGTTTCTGCTCCTGTCATGATGTGACATGGTTCTGGCCCACCAGAGATTTTAGGGCAATGAAGTGTAAAAGCTGAGAGGGTGAAGAGCTGAGTATCTGATCCAAACAGCTGCTGGAATTACTTCCATAGCACTGAGTTTAAAGTATGTCTGTTGCCCATGTCTCCAACAGCTGACCAAGCATATGAGCTTAGCTGTCCACCAGCAGTCTCTTGGCTCAGCCCGAGAGTGTGTGAAACACATCTTTTGGAAATCCAAAGTCCAACATACCCCTCCACCCAAAAAAAGGTTTTTATATCAAGTTCCCACAGAACTTTTAAAACATTGTTTGGGGTCTTTTAGCCTTCTGCTTCCAATAGTTGTATTTTTTTTGGCATGTGGCACCTACAATGTTTGAAACTTACTTGTTATAAGGACCTGCCTGTGATGTACATAAAGGACACTATATAAATTAACCTAAGTCATAAATCATTTCAGCAACACATTTGCTCTTCGAGACCAAATCAAACTGCAGAGAGGGTGATAGTAAAAATAAAACCCATGGGGAATGAGGGGAGAATCATGTTCATCCCTCAGGAGGCCATTATCAGTTATCACCGCCAGCGTGTGAGATACCAAGACCCACCAGCCTTTTTTTACGAGCAGAGGAGCAACCGACTCCAGCTTTGGGTTCTCAAGTAACTTCTTGGCCACACTCACTGTGTGTGGGTTGGGGGATTGAAGGTACAGGACAGAGCCCAATGTTGGCAGCAGTAGGAGAGAGGGACCATGTTGGCACAAGTCCTCCTGCCTCTCCCAAGTGGATGTCCAACTTTCAGGCATTGTTTTGCTTACTGGGCCTTCCACAGCAGCCAGGCCAAGCTTCCTGCTAGGAGCCAGGATCTGCAACCTTATGAAAGTTGCAGGGCCCGGCAGGCTGTCAGTATTTTCAGCTGGCTGGAGCCCAGAACAATTTTATTTTCATCAGAAATGTTCCCTGGCCCTACCACATGTGCAAGCCTATATGAAACCACCAAGAAGGCTCCCTCCCCCAGCTATCTTATGTAGCTCAAATTCAGCTGCCCAGCAGAACTGTTTCTTATCCAAGCCCTTAGAGATGGGAGAGGAGTGCAGAGATTTAATTATAATCTTTCTCTCTCTCCACCTCCCACAGTACATTAATGCTTTTCATTAGCCAAAGCCAAAACCTTGCTTTATAAGCTGCGAGAGCTGTCTTTTAAAAATAGACCCAGCATTAAAAGAGTTCTGAATGGCAGTAACAGCAGTGTAACCCCTCATCCACAGGTGTGGGAGATTCGCTGGAGGATTGCTGGCGGAGAGGCGAGTTTTATTTGAAAGACATCTGATTCCTATTTCTGTCCATTGGCCGATTACCCCTCGCATTACAGCACTTCTGTGCCCACTGACACTTTCACGGACGCGTCCAAGAGAATGAGAGAAAAGCCTCGACATCCAGGAGCTCTGGATGATTTTTCTAAGTATCCAGATGTTTAGACTTTCATCTGAAGCTTATCCAAAAAATACAAGGCCACTCCTAGCACCAGCTTGACAAATATCCACAGACAATAATTCTGTGTAGGTCTAGAGCATACACTCATATGGACATATCTCTGGAGCAGGTACATATGTTGACCTCAGTGGTATAGAAATGTAGGTAAAATCAAGACAGACTTTTTTGATACACAAATGTGATTTGAGCGACACAATTAAGTGATTGTCTTGTTTTGATGGAAAGTTTCTGGGGAAATATAAGACACTGACTTGTCACTGCCTCACATAATATAGAATTCTTGTGAGACCCCACCTGGAGCACTGCGTCCAGTTCTGGAGTCCTTAACATAGGAAGAACATGGAACTGTTGGAACAGGTCCAGAGGAGGGCCACAAGGATGATACGAAGGTTGGAGCACCTCCCACATGAAGACAGGCTGAGACTTGGGGCTGTTCAGCCTGGAGAAGAGAAGGCTTTGAGGAGATCTTATAGCAGCTTTCCAGTACTTCAAGGTGACCTATAAGAAAGCTGGAGAAGGACTTTTTAGAAGGTTGTATAGTGATAGGATGAAGGGGAATGGTTTTAAGCTGGAAGGGGGTAGATTTAGTTTGAACTTTAGGAAGAAGTTCTTCACTTTGAAGGTGATGAGGCACTGGAACAGGCTGCCCAGGGAAGGGGTTGTAGTCCCCTCCATGGGGGTGTTCAAGGCCAGGCTGGATGAGGCCTTGAGCAGTCTGGTCTAGCAAGAAGTGTTCCTGCCCATGACGGGAAGCCTAGAACCTGATGATCTTTAAGGTCCCTTCCAGCCCAGATCCTTCTATGATTCTATTATTCTATGATAATACACAAAGCTGACTTTAACCTTCAAAAAATTAGAGTTTAATTCCAGTACTTCCCCAGAAGTACACTACTCAGAGGTCAGAGTGCACTATGAGAAAGATGGAGACCAGTTCTTCACACTGGATGATTTTCTATTCTCTTTTTTTTTTTTAATAAAATACTGTTTTTTCTCCTCATCCCTTTGTCATCTGCCAGCTTTAATAATATAACCAAGCAAATGGACCTCTGCAAATTTCTAGGGTGGCTTGTGACACAACATGGCTTCAGGGGTATTTTTTTTTTTTACTTTGGAAGTTTCAAGCTGGCATTGCCATTGTGCCAGCACTGTGCAAGCAGGTAGCGTAGCAGGAAATCCTCACGTGTGAAGAGCTGACAGCCTGCTTGGAGGGAAGAATGTGAGCGGCAGCATAACTAACATCTGCCTGGTTGGTACAGGACAAGTGAAAGGGCCATGGGATTACATGGATTACAGTTGTTGTTTACATAGATTAGCCAGGCAATTAAAGGGAGGAGGAATAATAAACATCCTTCTGAGAGAAGGAGCTGCCATTGGGCTGCAGGCTGATTGTAGCTGTTCCAAGTGTGCACTGTTTTTGCCATAAACACAAAAGCAGAAAAGCTCAAGGAGAGGGAGAAGACCCTGGAAGCAGTCCCACAAATGGGATATGCTTTCCTTGATTCCTCAAGAAAATTTACACAGTTGACTGGGATATTTTATTTTTTTTTTTAATGTACATTTTGATTGTTTCTTATCTTACATTTTAATAGGAAATCTGCTGAATGTCTAAAATGCCTTTTGGCAGTGAGACCTTCTGTTGCTGCTCTCTGCAACTTGAAAACAGTTTAACTTATCAAGCTTTGGTGTAGATCTGGTGTAGAAGGTAGTTTCACTTGGTTTTTAAATGCTTTCTTTTGGATCACTTCTAATCATCACTTACATTGCATATGGCCATTTATGCATTGACAGGTTGATGGGGACTTTAATGTACATAAAACTTTCTCTGTCAGGACTTATGCCTCTCTGTCAGATTTTATCCTGCAGTAGAGAGGGTTCATGTACAGTTGCTGACAGATAAAATAAGCTCCTCCAGCAGCTGCAGCTCTGACTCCCACAGATTTTCTTTTCTGCTCTGATCCTGTGTCCCCAGCTAAGCGCTGAGAAAGCACGGTGGGGCTGTGCCGAGGCAGGCAGGAGAGCGGTGCTAGACCTGCAAGGAGAAGGATGAGTAAGTCTCACCACAGCCATCTCCTCTAGTCCGATAGGAAGTCCTGCAATGTTTGGCTTCTTTAGCCCTGGACACAGAAGATGGGTAGCAACAAGAAAAATGTTATTCTTCTCTAAACAGAAGTGCCTTTCCAGTCCAAATTCCTGCAGAGAAAACCAAAAAGGCAAGAAATTTACTTTTTTTTTTTTTGAAAAAAAAGAGTTTAAATTCATGAATCACATAAAAACTGAAAAATCTTGTGAATTTTAAGTCTGTCTCAATGATGGATATGACACTCTTGGGTTTGGATATAGGGACCTGCACTGTGCAATTTGGAGGGAAAGAACTGATTTTTCACAAGCCTGGTGCAGTGACAGAGTTGAGGTATGCAGAGGTATCTAACATGAAAAGGCACCCAGCATCTGTCATTCCTACAGAAGCCAATGGAAACTGAAAATGCTCAGCTCTGAAGGATTGGGCCTTTAATCATTAATATGTTTCCAGATCTATAAAAAAAAAGTTTCCTAAGATACTTTATTTCTGCAAGAAATTCCCTGTTGGCAAGAGAGTTTTCATAGCTCCTTAAAGACCCATAAGGAACTGTGGAAGAAATAAAGTGGGGCTTTACTTATGGAAATCAGACCTACTGGAGAGCCACTGGAAATGTTTTTTATGAGTCTTTATAATGGAACTACAGTAGCAGTTCCACATTGATTTTTATTCTAAGATGCTATATTTTTTTTCTTTTTTAAGCCAAATTTTTCCCCACCTGAAACTTCATGTGTGGTCTCTTGGCAAAGAATAATATTTTTGAAAGTTTAAAACTGATCTGATAAGCCTTTCTTAAGTAAGGAGATTTGAAAACATAGAGATATTTTACTTTTAAAATATCTTCAAACCTTTCCGTGTTCATTTAAAAGCTGAAAACTGCTTAGACTACAAAATTTCCATTTTGTGTTTGATATTAGTCCTTAATGAGATACAGATCATGGCCATATTTTTAGTAATTTCGTGGTTACCAAAATTTGGAGATTTGATTAATATTCTGCAAAGCTAACTTTGAAAAGCAGAATAAAAATAACAAAATATGAGAGAGATTATGTTGATAGTGGTGTGTGTCACACTAAAGTTTTTCACGGACCTATCAAAGTGGATGAAAATTGAAGTGATCCATAGATGACAAACACAGCTCTGTAACACTATCTTGAGTTACCCTGGATGTCTCTAAAGAGAGCTCTGGGGCAGAGAAACTTCCTCTTTGGACAACTCTGGAAAAGAGCACATAGCAGATATGTCTCTTCTCTGTTTTAAAATGCCTTTGAGTAAATTTTAGCAAACAAGTCATGGGGTTTTGATAATGGGCATTCTTGTGATACATGGCCTGATGATAGAGGTCAGCAGATCAGAGCTCTGCTCGTGATTGCTTGCTCTGGGCTTTCCTCTATGGCCATGACCAAGCAGAGTTCACTTCCCTTTCAGCATGGCTCATCCTTCCTCCTTCTTCTAAACATCTTTGATGGATACTCAAGTTGCAGAGATTTTCCCTCAATTTCCATTAAAACTGTATCTGGAGAAGTTTAATGGCTTTTGCCACTGTATTTTTTCAAGTCAGAAATCATTGTAAGAGATAAAGTGATTCATTTCATCTCTAGGAAGAGAGTCTTGAAACAACTTTCCTCCCAGGAGACAAGCAACAGCTCTCCTGTTCTTCCCTCCTATTCTCTCTTCGTCTTCCTCCCCTCATATTAATAAACCAGTGCCTGCTCATTCACTTTATTGACTTTCTCCAGCAAAGAACTTTTCTTTCTTTTTATACTGATAATTTCTAATGCCTCCCCTTATATTTTTAGAGCAATTTATTTCCAGAAAGGAGGCGAAACATGAGGCCCCTCTTCCGATTACTCCTTCACATCTATTATTCATGCAGAGGAGTGTATGTTCAGGTTTTCCTCAAATATATCATATGAATCCACATAACTCTTTACCATATGCAAATAAGCCACGCTGAGCACTAAAGGGATTGCCTGACCACTGTAAACCTTCGTCAAGGTTTGATGAAAAGGGAGAGCAGGGGACTCTTTCTTCTGCAGGGCTCCTCTCCCATCACCCTCATGGAGCTTTCCTGTTCTTCTGCCCCCCTCTCTGTAAGTTACTCAAGCCCCCTGGGGCTGTAGCCCCTCAAATTTGGTTCGTCATAAATTCTGTCAGGTCAAAACCTCATTTCAGCCAGAACACAAGTATTGTAGGGCGACATGTTATGTCCAGGGTAACTACAACTTCAGCAGCTCCACGTTTCTGTCTGTATGAAAGGCCCCAAACGCTGGAAATAAGAGCAGTGTTAGGCGGGCAGACTTTAATGTAGTAGGTTGGCTTCTGATAGGAGGGTTGGCTTCTGTTACTGATCTCAGGCAAATAAATCGGAAGTTTCAGAGAAGCCGAGCAACAGCATTTTTAATTCTTACTCCTTTTCACACTTCTCATTGTAATGAGTACCTGTAGCAGAAGTCCCAGTGACTAACACAAAACTTTTTTTTTATTCTGTCTATTTGGTGCAACTAGAGATGAAAACTGTGAGTAGTTGCATCAGAGTCTATTTTTATGTTTTTATAAACCTCTCAGCTGTATTACTTTCTGCTTGACTCAGACTCCCAGAGATTCAACTTCTTTGTTAATCAGTGTTTCTGGGATTTTATTTGTGTAACTTGCTACGGGCTGAGATATCCTTTTTATACCATGCTTTCCATGGTGAAGCTGTACCATGCAATGCATTCCATACAGCATCTCCTTTGGTGCTTCCCAATTTCCTATGGCATTGTTATCAATGAGCTTGTTGTCAGCATGTTGTCTTGGACAAGTGTTTGGAGGGCAGCACTGAGTTTATAGCTAGCTGAAAGTAATGTTGCAATTCCTCAGTGATTTTCTGTGTACATTCTGGGGTGCAGTTGTAGATAAGAACAAAATAACAGAACATTAGGACTTGGAAGGGACCTCAAAAGATCATCTAGTCCAACCCCCCTGCTCGAGCAGGATCACCTGGATTAAATCACACAGGAACGTGTCCAGATTGGTCTTGAATGTCTCCAGAGAAGGAGACTCCACAACCTCTCTGGGCAGCCTGTTCCAGTGCTCCGTCACCCTCACAGTGAAAAAGTTTTCCCTTACATTCACATGGAACTTCCTATGCTCCAGCTTGGACACATTGCCCCTTGTCCTATCAATGGCCACCCCTGAGAAGAGCCTGGCTCTGTCCTCCTGACACTCACCCTCTACGTATTTATAAACGTTAATAAGGTCACCCTTCAGTGTCCTCTTCTCCAAGCTGAAGAGACCCAGCTCCCTCAGCCTGTCCTCATAAGGAAGATGTTCCACTCCCTTCATCATCTTGGTGGCCCTGCACTGGACTCTCTCAAGGAGTTGTATGTCCTCCAGTAATAACTGGAGATAAAATGTCCTTGTGGGTTGTCTTTTGGTATTGAAGTAATTTCTTATGTAGTGCATAATTGGCTCCTTCAGAAACATGACAAGGCAGTCTCAAGTAGGCTACCTGTTCAGAAAGAATCCTTAGGTCATTAGGTTTTCCACAACAGCATTATTCTCAAAGCAAACATGGTGATGGTGGTGGTATATGAGGGCTTGGCTGCATTACCAAATTCCTTAGGTGTTTAATGGGTATACTGAGTTGCTAAACTGGTCTGAAGGTTTTATATATATGTGTTACATTTAATATGTCTGTGTATGTATATATATGCACATATATATATATATATATGTGCATATATATACATATTCATATGCACATTAACGGTTTTGGATGCTATCCATAGTATCCAGGAAAATTATACTTTAATGGTCTATCCCAGTGATAGAGCAGTAGCAGGGTTATGATTATCATATCTGTGGTAAGAATTGATGCAGAAATCCAGGTTTCCAGCTCAAATGATGAATATGTCATCTTAGGTATAGATTTGGCTTTGTGATGGAATGTATAAACTTATTTAGAAATCCATTTATAGGTGTCCCTTGAAAAGGTTGGCATGTTTCAAGTCATTTTAACTCTTATTTATCTACTTATATTCTACAGGAAATATGGGCTATTGAAAGCAAAATTGTGAGGATAAAGTAAATAAGGTTGCCACTGTCTTCAGGACAGTATGTCCTAAATATGCATTTATCCTACTCAAGAACATTCAAGTTGAATTTTAATGCTATCTTGATCTGGAATGTTGATTTACAAGCTGGTGATATACCAAACATCCAGAGGAGTATTGTTGTAGAGGTGTTTTGGTTATGTATTGTATGGCAGAAGTCTGTTGTAGCTTGCAGAAAGGTATTACTAGAAGGTATTTAGCTACCAAGGGGTGTTGGAGGTGGTTTTGATGAACCCAATAATTCTTCAGTACCAATCCTTTCATCAGATACTGTCAGCCTGCCAGGATTCTAATTTGTGGCTCTCTAAGAGAAGAACAAGAGTGGATGATATTTTAGGTTGTACAGCTTGTTTACAGTTGTTTGGGAAGTAACTTGAGGTTATTGTTGAACAATAAGGTCAGAAGGCACATAGGGTTCTTCTTGACTTTCTTTTAGTTAGTAGTAACAGACAGTTTTCCATTGTCCTCATTGCCAGAGGTAGTTAATTAAGTTCAGAATTACTGTATCTCCTCCTCTGGGTTCTGACTTAACCATTAGTAATCCAGATCTGGGGGATCTAGTACTCAATGTCTAAGTCTCTTTGATAAAGGGAAGAGTTCTGATAATAATACTATTTCAAGTATTTTGTGGGGGATTCATCTCTCCTACTGTAACCATCAGAGAGTTTGATCTTTACTGTTCCAAGACAGGTGCACAAAGTAAGGGAGTTCATCTCCCACCTTGTGAGTGCCCGCCTCTCTGGCTGACTCCAGAGGGAACATGTAGAAAAGCAGCTGAGCCCACCCTCTGGAAGTGCAGAGGGGATACTACTATTGTCCATGTGTGGGCATGGACACGGCAAACCGACAATTTATTGTGGTTTGACAATTTATTGTGATTTAACAATTTATTCATCATCTACCAAGTCACAGCAATTGACTGTGTGCATGTTCCCAGCTCACCCGAGTTAAGTGCTCCCTTTAATCATTCTCTAGGGACACTCATTAGGCTGTGGTAACTTAATCATTTGTCAGTGTCTATTCAGACATTAATTTCTCAAAGCGCATGGTTCATATTCACCAACTTTTTTCCAGAAAACCATATAAATACTGGCTAATACTATACACATACACTGAGATGCACAGAATTAGAAAAAAGGAGAGAAATAACTGGGTATACAATATTTTTTTCTATTTCTTTTCAAGCCTTCCAAGTAAGGAAAAATGCACATGTACAAAACTAGTAGCATCTAACATTTCTTTTGATGTAAAGTTGACTTTCTGGAGGAATAAAGGCAATAAAGCTACTAATTTATTTTTTTTTTAATCACAAGAGTCAGGTGATGGTTGTACTTGTTTACAAACAGGAGCTCTGTGGCTCAGCGAAGGGATACACTGACCTTTCCCTTCTGGGCTCTCCAGCTCCAACGCTGCCGCAGGCCTTAAGTGAAAATGAGCCTACTGGTCTCATCCAAACCCCGGCGCATGTTAGCCCACATTACAAAACACCAGAGAATTTGGCACGATCAGCAGTTTCTGCTCAAGAGAGGCCCAGGACTGCAATAGCAGAGGTGTTAGAGATCACGACTCGGGAACGCTGGTTGAGTTATGTGGGAAAGCAAAATACTCGGTCTCTCACTTTCGCTGGGGCTGAGTGCGCCTGTACAAAATAAACACAGTATGTACGATGCAAAAAAATATTTACATCACACCAAGTGATACTTATAAATAAGGCAAACAGCTCATTACCACCATTCATCCAAAGGTCACAGACTGCTTTTTAAGCAGAAATTTAGCTGCGCCGGTGAAGCGGCGTAACATCGTTCTTATTTTACAGATGGAAAAACTGAGGCACACAGACACCTTCCTATCCAAGACCGCACAGGAAATCTGTGGCAAGACCAGCATAGGCTCCTGATCGCTGGAGTCTGTGTGTGTCGGGGTCTGGGGGGGACCACGGAGCTCACTTGTACTCTGGGGGCAGAGAAGGAGCTGAAGAGCACACAAGCGAAAGGTCAAAGTATCTGTTCCTTGAGCCACAAAGCTCCAGTCTGAAAACGTACATACATGCAATGAGACATTTTTGGTGAGGTTTATTTTTTTCAAATTTTCATAGTTTCTTGTCCCCAGAGGTCAGTTTTATACCACGAAGAATTGTATGCTACACATTATTATTTACACAAATTTCCGCAGCCTCTAATTTGAGAGGTTTATTGAGAATAAGACAAAAAGCTACAGACCACTGGAGTCTCAGGCTGATGTTGTCCCCTTAGCATCATGTGATGACAAACTGTTCCAGCTGAAATGGGTGAATGTCTTCTTCTGCCTCTTTTTCCAGGTTACTGTTTTTTCCCGAACTGATGTCCACATTACTTCCTCCTTGCATCCTCTGAGCTGTAAATTAAATTAGACATTGTTCAGAGTCCCAGACTTTTGTCTATAAATGTAGTTGCTTGGAGAAAAATCAAACATCCAGGAGAAAACAAAGCAGACGAAGCAATGCTTGTGTGCTGTGACAGGCTTGCATGGGAGCAAACCCAAAGAAAAACAGAATGGCTGGGGACTTCCCTGAGCCTTCTGCAGGGGACACTGTCACACGTTTCTGAGACTGAAACTCCTACAAACCATTCTCACACCTTGCTTCCTGATCAAATGCTTTGGGCTGTGCTTGGGGACACCAGGCACCTCCTCCACACCTTCCATGCTTTGAAGGCGATCTTCTAACCTGCCATTTGCTCTCTGCAGAAACACTGTGTTGTGAGACGTTAGATCTCACATGAACCTCTCTGTGGATTCCTTAATTAAAAAGAACAACTTGCACGCTTGCCACCCAGTTACCCTGCATTATGATGAGCCCCATTTAAGTGGGATTACTGGCTGAGGGCACAGTCATACTCACTAAGCACTAATTTGGTGTTCGCAGCGACATGAAGATACAGGATAGTCAGGGCTTTCCAGTAACTCAACAGTCTGGCAAGGGGACCATCCACTGGGGGCCAGAAAGATGGGCTCTTCGTTAGAAATTGGACTGGGCACCATGTTTCAGTGGTGTCCCTCATAGGAGCTTTCTGCCTGCAAGGAATGGGACGGGAATCAAAAGTAAGTCACATAGGACTTGGTGCAGCAAACAGGCTGGCTGCACAGCAGGTTCGGTCTCCATCACATCCAGCTAACAATAGTATCTCTGGCTTGCAATGTCAAGCACCAGCAGAAATTATTACAGGGAGGCCTCCAGGAAGAAA
Organism: Heliornis fulica; assembly: GCA_013399135.1. Lineage (NCBI taxonomy): Eukaryota > Metazoa > Chordata > Aves > Gruiformes > Heliornithidae > Heliornis > Heliornis fulica. The sequence goes on from VXBZ01002129.1 coordinate 296,619, forward strand.
GCAAATCAGAGAAAAGTCACTCCATGACCAAGTTTCTTAGTGCTGAAACACCTTAATAACATTTAAAGCCAAAGCGCAGTGGTAGCGTTAATGCTGCTCAGGTTAAATATCCTACCTTCCTCAGACAACCCTGGGGGAGTGAAACTCGGTCTGAAATGAGAACAGTTTCCCAAAGGTGAGTTCATAGATCACAAAAGTGGAGATGGAAAGAATCTGTTCAATCATCTCTCCCATCTCTCTGCCAGTTCAGAATTACTCCCCATGATGTTTTTAACATAACTGGTTTTCTCATTTAAAAAAAGAAAAAAAAAAAAGGTGGGGGAGAAATACCTAGAAATGGTCTGTGAGATTTTTATATCAAAAAGGTTTGATTGACTAACTCTGTCTCTGCTGCTGTTCAGATGAGTTCAGTGTGTGCCAAGATGAAGGGTGAACCAGTATTTTCTGGAGGGACTCTTCCACCATCTGCAGCATACAGCCATTGGAAAAATCCTCCCAATATTTGGGTTGCATCTGCATTTTCTTTACTGCATTCATTTTTTCCTCTCTCTGCATGAGACTGAGGAGTTGTTCTTCTATGGTACTATTCTATGTGGTTATGGGCTAGCCAACCTGTAAAGTGCTAGAAGTCCCTTACCGGGCCTTCCCCCATGCCCCCCTCCCTTTTCAAATATTACGTGCAGACTGAGACACACCTTTACCAAAATAATGGAACTGAGCCATGAATCTAAGAAGTGGTTTGGACGGTGAAGTAATGAAAGAAATCATCCTATTTCAGTGTGGGGAAGAGGAGCACAAAGACTATTTTTCACTTCCAACTGAGGATTCCAGGAGTCTAACCTTTTTTTGTTTTTTTCTTCCCCCTAGTTAAACTTCTGTCCTTGTGTTGCAGAGTCTGGATCCCTTTAAAACATCTGTTTTGACACCACAGCCTGTTTACCCCCTAGCATAAGTCTCCTATAGCTGTTTCAGAGTCCAGATGTCCTTGCAGGCCTCCTTGGTGGTGCAGGTATTTGGGTCAACACTGTCCATGCGAAAAAAATAGTTCAGGAAACTGAAGACAACACATATACTACTCAGAATATCCTGTTAACACAGGCAAGTGGTAACCCATGTGGGCAGCAAGACTTCTCCCTGCTCACTCTGACGTAGATACTGCAGTGGGATGGGCGTCAGGTGGACTTCATGTGGAGTCCACCTGTATCAGCATTGGGATGCTACAAACACGATAACGACTTACAAACTGGTTGTCAGTGTAACATCAAAACTGACACAGCTGTATTCTGTCAACTTGGAGTAACAAAAATCACAAACTTCTTGCTGTGCTCATCTCTTGAATTCCTCCCAGTGAAACAGAAGTAAGTGTACAGACAAGAGTCGTGCAACAAGCTGTCACATCAGCTTCAAAAAAATGGCCCACACAAGTAAATATTCCCTACAATACAGTCTCGGTATTTAAGATTATTTAATCAAAGGTGGGAGAAAGCAAGAGGATTTTTTTCCCCCCAAAGCAAGCACATCATCCACTCCAGAATGGGCCTGAGTTTTGACAGCAGCATCTACCCACAGACACAAGGTATGAATTGCTTAATTATCTGTGAAGATTACAGGAGCCATGTCCTGCCTGACTCACCAGCAGTTATTTAAAAAGAACCAAAAAAAAAAAATGATTAGCAGCTTCTTTTAGAAAGTGAGACATTCTAGTTATTGCTGCATGTATCCCAGCTGTGCCCATCGTCTCTGGTGTGCAATGGCCAGGGGCCAAAAAAATACCAACACAGGGCTTGGGTCCTGCAGGGACAATGCAGAGAAATAGAATTCCTGAAAAATGTGTTTTCCTGAAAGGAAAAAAAAATAAATCTAGAAGTTTCTTTGAGGTCTGACAGAGTAAGTACTAGCTGAACTCCCAAGGTCAAACTCCCAAACTCCACTGCTGACAAGACCAGCCAGGCCAACCAGCACTGGTCACAGGCCTCTGGAAATCACATTTTAGAGAGAGAAAAATGCAAACAGCTGCATTTTGCTACCAGAGAAGGGAGTGAGAAGATGTAAGAAACTTTGCAGACACCAAGGTCAGTGAGGGAGGAAGGAGTTGGTGATGAGAGAAGATTCCCTGCAGCCTGTGGAGAATACCATGTTGGGGCACGTGTCCCCCCCTCAGCCCATGGAGGATGAAGGGACCCCACTTGTAGCCCTTGGAGAGACATCATGGAGCAAGTCTTTGGGTTAAAGACTATTATTGTAGCACTAAGAATGTTCCTTCATCTGTTTTTGTGCAGAAAACTTGCCACCGGTACTTGTTGCCCAGGGTAGTGGTGGATATCCCCTCCTTGGAGTTGTTCAAGGCCAGGTTGGATGGGGCTTTGGGCAACCTGGTCTAGCAAGAAGTGTCCCTGCTCATGGCAATAGGGTTGGAACTAGTTAACCTTTAAGATCCCTTCCAGCCTGAACCATTCTATGATTCTATGAGTCTAAGACCAATGGATGCTCCATTTTGTGTGGCATCATACTGCTGGTAGGTCTTGGGCCCATTACCATGACTCTCACCACAAACCATTCCTGTTGGATGTTGCTGGGGGCTGTAGAAGTGGCACTATCTTGCTGATGAGCCTACAGTCCTGCACCAGTTGTAAGACTCTTCTTCAGACTTCTGATTTCTTACCTCCTCAGGAGAGGCAGATGCTATACTGGTACATATTACCACCAGCAAAGGCAGAGCTATGCTTGTGGTGCCTCCAAAGTAACTATGTGATGAAAAAATGAAACCTGTCTCTTGAGAGAGTTGTAGCAGTAAAGAAGAAACTGATTGTGAGAGGGGGCATAATTCAGAAATAGGTCTGAAAGCCTCAGACAAGCCCTTCTTGAGATTTCCAGCACTTTGGGAAGATTGCAAATAGGATATGCAAAAATAGCCTTCCTGTTGTACTTGAGCTACTCCACCTTCAATCACAGCAGATTGTGTGTAAGTGGGTGGAAACTTAATAACAATACAAAATAGAAATAATTTACTTAATTTTGTAATTTTTTTCCCGATCTTCTGAAAAAGTTGGGAGAAAAAAGCACAGAGGACTCTTTCCTTTCTCCTCTCCTCTCCTCTCCTCTCCTCTCCTCTCCTCTCCTCTCCT